>PVKC010016000.1:0-21087 GCA_004027635.1 Crocidura indochinensis
CTTCCTTCCTTCCTTCCTTCCTTCCTTCCTTCCTTCCTTCCTTCCTTCCTTCTTTCTAGTTTTTGGGTCACACCCGGCAGTGCTCAGGGGATATTCCTGGCTCTATGCTCAGAAATCGCCCCTGGTAAGCACAGGGGACCATATGGGATGCCGGGATTCGAACCACCAACCTTCTGCATGAAAGGCAAACACCTTACCTCCATGCTATCTCTCCTGCCCCATCAGGAATGATTTTTGAGCACAGTGTCAGGAGTAATCCCTTGGCACTTTCAGGTGTGGCCCCCAAACATACAAACAAACAAAAACTCATATCACAGCTGGCCAAGACAAAGTATTGGGCCCTGCCATCCACAGGAGGAAAAATGAGATGAAGAGAAACATACTGGGTCAGAGCCATAGCACAGTGGGGCAGGCACTTTCCTTGCATGTAACTAACCCAGGTTTGATCCCCAGAGTAAACCCTGAGCATCAGTGGGTGTGACCCAAAAGCTAAAGAAAAAGAGAAAAATGCATGCTTCTTTCTCTGAGACCCACATAGAGCTGCATCAAGGAGAGAGGTCAAGTGGAGGGCGTGACTGTTTGCAGGATCAAAATCAGACCCCCACGGGTTATGCGTGTGGCCCTCAATGTTCCCATGGGGGGAAAATGTCCTTCCTGGAGACTGGGCATACCCAGCGAATTAGACCTTATTTATGATCGAGCCCTCCCTTTTTTTTTTCCCTTTCTATATTTTTCTTCCGTTAGCCTTCAGAATTATGGGCTGGAGCCGGTTCTTAATACTCTATTTATTTTAGGGGAGGACAATGTTTTTCTTGAACCACAACATTCATGCAATACCAACTGCTGGCGCTTTCCGCGGCATTTAAGGAAATATTGTTGTAGGGCTTTTCTGCGCTGGTACTTCAATCAGCCTGAGCCAGCGGTGTCCCGGTAGAAAGACCCTCAACAGACCATTTTCAGCATTTTGCCACAATTAAACTCCTCTGGTTTTCGCCCTCGGGCAATTTAGTACCTTTTTACATATGCACATTATGAACTTTTGACCAGGGCCTGGCACTCATATATTTGAGGACGGCTCTTGAAAGCAGCCTTAACAAGTTCCTCTGAGTATTACAGTTGGAGGCAGTTGTGGAAAAGGTAATTTAAGCAACTTGCAGTGAGACCATTCAGAATCACGGCGATAATCCTAAATCTCTCTCTCTCTTGCTCTCTTTCATTCTCTCTCTCCTCTCTCTCTCTTGCTTTCTCTCCCTCTCTTCATTCCCTTCTGACCCCTCCCTCCCCTGATGTTTCCTTTGGAAGCTGCTGGTAGCACTGAGCTTTTGCAAAGCGTGTGATTGATCTTTTATTCAGTGGCTAATGAGGGCTGTGATTCTATTAGCGCGCTACAAGGCGAGAGAACAGTGATTTAATGAAGTGTCTGGTGAGCCCAAGGAGCTCCAGCCCATGGCCGCTCATTTGCAGAGAGGAGCGAGTGCAGACGCGCCCTGCCACGAAGCAGGTATTTCCCTGGTAAATTGTTGTCAGGTCAGGCCCGCAGCAGCTATCCAGGCGCCAGCGATGCCTTAGCCCCACTGTGTCTGCCCGTGACAGCCGCCGTGCTGAGCGCTCACCCAAGTGGAACCAGAGAGCAGAGGTCCGCCGGCAAGTCGCCCTTAGCTGAGGCAGGAGCAGATGAACTGCCAAGTCGGAGTAATAGAGTCATAATTGGTGATTAGACCTGGAAAGGCGCAATAACATCTTAATACAAACTGGCGTATGTTCTCGTTACTGTCAGGCGTGGTAAACTCACCCGCTTGCTGCCGCCTTCATGAGCTGAGTAAAGGGACCTTTTCTGTCCTCGCTGCCTCCTTGACGCCTGGTTCCATGGCCCTTCTGCTTTATTTTTTTTATTTTTTTATTTTTTTTTCCCCTTGGGGTCTCTTCTCTGCTCACCTCTTGAAAGGGACAGACTATTGTTGTCTTCTCTTCTGGTTTGGGAGAATAACATTTCTTAGAAACCCCACAGTCCCATCTCTCTCTCCTCCCTGTGGCAATCATACACACTGGTTTAGAGGGTCACAAAGAACAATGATTTTGTTTGTTTGTTTTAGAGCCATACCCAGCCATACTCAGGGCAGGGTCAACATTAGGAATCACTCCTGGCTGTGCTTGAGGGGACCCTGTGGGATGCTAGGGATCTAACCTGGATCAACCACTTCCAAGGCAAAGGCCCCTCCCTGATATGCTATCATAGCTCTGGCCCTTCGAACTGTTTTGACTGCAGTGAAAACAAATTAAGCCTTCAAAGCATGGACATAGGGCTCTCAGGCTGGTCCATATTTGGGGCTCATGCCCCATTCTCAGCTCACAGCTCGTGTCTTTCCTTTGCATGTCTGTCTGCTGCATGGATGGGGATACTTGGACATGCAGGGATTGACCTGGTCAGGGGTTACACAACCTGGGATTGGCCCTGTGGCACTGGTGCTGAATAATTGAGATACTCCAGATACCTCGCACTGTGGCTGCAGCTGGCAGGAGGGCCTCGTGCCTCTGGAACATTGGAGGGTGGAGCTCCAGGGAGCCAGATGCGTTCATGAGAAAGCACATAGGATCCCAATGTCATTGGGAGCTATGTGGGTGGTACTCACGAAACGTCTCATGCCAGGGCCTCATCTCTCTTCAGCAACATCCTTTCTCTGCTTCTTTCCTGGAGACCCTGCAGTGGAGCAGAGACCTTGTCTAGAAGCACAAGGAGAATGTCTGCCCCCAGCTGACTTCCCCTGTTACTGGGAAAAGGAGACTCCACATGTTAACATGATCCCTTGACCATGAAAGGGTCCGAGCTGGGGGTATTGGCTCAAGGTGAATGAACCACACCTGCCCTTTTTCTAAGTGACCTTCCAGAAAAGACATTTGGGGACTCTCTGTTGTTCCTTGATCCCACACACCAAGACGAACACAGGATTTGCTCTCTGCCGAGTCAGACTCTCACTTCTGGCCATGCCCTGTCCCTGCCTTCTCCACTGCCTGCCTTGGTAATACGTTTATCACATAACTATCCCATGAGAAGTGGTACTCATTCTTGGGAACTCCACAACATCCTTCAGCCATGGTTTTGTTATTGTTGTGATCATTATTTTAATTAATGCTTTATGTTTTGTGGATTTTTGTTTGTTTTTGGTGTTTAGGCCACATCCAGCAGTGCTCAGGGGTTATTGGGTTATTACTGGCTGTACACTCAGGAATCACTCCTTTTTGTTTTTGGTTTTTTTTTGGTTTTTTGGTCACACTTGGTGATGCACAGGGATTACTCCTGGCTTTTCACTCAGAAATCGCTCCTGGCTTGGTGGACCATATGGGATGCCAGGCGATTGAACCATGGTCTGTGTGGGTCAGCCACGGGCAAGGCAAATGTCCTACCACTATGCCACTGCTTCAGCCCAGGAATCACTCCTGACAGGCTCTGGGACCCTATGGGATCCAGGGATTGTACTCAGGTTGGCCACATGCAAGACAAACACCCTCCCCACTGTGCTATCACTCCTGCCTCATTTTGTGGGTTTTCTTTCCAAAGACCTGGTCTTTAGCTCTCAGAAATACCACAGAGGTATTTCATTTTGGTTGGAAATAAAGCACTTGGAACATCAGACTCCAACAGTCTTGTATGCTATTAATCTATCAATGCACATCTGTCCAGGCAGGATGTGGGTCAGTGATTGTTTGATCTCTGGGATCCAGGAGGACAGGGGCACCCCAGCTCACTGGTGCGGTGGCTCCCAAGGGACCAGATCAGGTGGTGGTGACTCTGCTGGGAGAGATGCTGAATCCCTCTGAGCTGCCTACTGTGACTGGCTGATTTCTGGATTCGAGAGTTTTCTTGGAAGAGAGTGAAGAAGATACATAGACAATGTGTCAGGAGTGATGCGATGGTGTGTGTATGGTGGTGTGTGTATGCTACAGTTTTTGCTTTCCCCCTTTTCTTCCATCTGTACTAGAACTCTTCTAGCACCCACACTTGGACCCCGATCAGGTAAAGGTCCCAGATTGTGCTTAGGTTCCCCCCAAACAGAAACTCTGCACCCCATTTTTTGCAGTCAGTCCCCAACCTCGCAGATATGCGCTCACCTGGCCAGATTATTGATCCATTTTGTGTGTGTGTGTGTGTGTGTGTGTTTGCCTGTGCTATTAATAATGCATATCTTAGGGAAAATATCTATGTGCATTCTAGTCTTTGATCTTGTCATGAATTTCAAAGCCAAAGATTTCATTTTCACCCCCCTTTTATTTTTCTTGAAATTTCAAAGAGGGGAATGGAAATAGCTTTAAATTTTTTCTCTCCTCCAGCTAGCAGAAAACTTCCTGTTGATCTCTATCCGTTTGAATGAGCTAAGTGTGTCCATGTGCTATGTTTAAATAGACGCACACGCAACATACATAGACACATCATTACATATACATACACATGCATAGATAAAGACACGTTTTAAGGAGTTTTAAACGAACATTTGATTTAAGCTGGGCTATATTCTCAAGTTGTGGACTATTTGAAACGTAAAATTTCCACATCTCGTAGATTAAAACAGAAATTAAAGACTTGAGTCCCAGGCACGATCAAAGGTTCTCTTTTCATTGTTCTCTTATTGTTTATGTACTTCAAAAGGACTTTTTAGTTTAAACTGTCTTTAATGTCTTTTCAGTGCTCTTTGGTAAAGTGGCTTTGAAAACCCGGGGATAATGTCTTCATTAAGTCAAGAAAAATGTTTGGGTAAAATATAACTGTAACTTGTCTTTCATTAGAGTCGAAAGAGATAAAGCTATGCTTAATTAATGTCTGTTTTTCCTCTGTTCAGAATTACAAGGAAAAAAGGGGGTTTGGAATTAGCACTGATAAAAGCATGACGCAGACATCAGAGCCTGTGCTCCATCTTTCCTTGGAGTTCGGCAGCACCTACTTCCTCCCAACTTCATGAAGGATGACTTGGAACATTCTAGGTCTCTGTCTTCTGTGATCTGAAAGGGCCTCCAGATCAAGAGACATCAATCACTTTGGGCTTCATTTTCTTTCGGTCTATTTTTGACATCTCTCTCAAAGTTGGGGGTGATTTGTTTCTCTGTTTTGGCTTTTGGCTATGCAGAGAATTGAACCCCTGACCTCACCCATGGAAGAGAAATGCTCTCCCAGCCAGCTGTATCCTGGACCCAGTTTGGGGGGTTGGTGTGGAGCTGTTATGTTTTTCTTTCTATTTAAAAAAAAAATCCTGGGACTGGAGAGATAGCATGGAGGTAAGGTGTTTGCCTGTGTGCAGAGGGTTGATAGTTCGAATCCCAGCATCCCATATGGTTCCCCAAGCCTACCAGGAGCGATTTCTGAGCATAGAGCCAGGAGTAACCCCTGAGCACTGCCGGGTGTGACCCCCCAAAAAATCATCCTCATTGGTGGCTGGAAGATTACACTGGTAAAGAGTGATATACATTCTATGATTGAAGTTCAAGTATGAAGATTTTTTAACTATAGTTTAAATAAAGAAATTTGTTTGTTTGATTGTTTGTTTTTTGGCCATACCCAGTGATGCTCAGGGGTTACTCCTGGCTATGCATTCAGAAATTGCTCCTGGCTTGGGGGACCATATGGGACACTGAGGGATTGAACTGTGGTCCATCCTAGGTCAGCCGCATGCAAGGCAAACACCCTGCTGCTGTGCCACTGCTCTGGCTCCAATAAAGAAGTTAATTTTTAAAGAGTTCTTCCTGATCCTTTTCACTACCTATCAGAGCCAATCTCTAGAGACTCTGACAGGTGGTCCCTGGGAACATACTGATTTTAGGGGGGAATCTTGGGCTTCATTTACATCTCTTCTTACTCTTGGGTCACTCCCTCTCCCTTTGCTCCTCGCTCCAGCTCAACTTCTGTTTTTCTCTTTTGCTTTTTGGCCCACACTTCTTTGGTCCACATCCTCTCCACCAAGAAGTATGGTCTTGAGGGAGACTTGAGTGCCATGAGGTCCACCCTGAGATCTTCCAAATACTCATATGTCTTTTTTGGGGGGCCAAATCCAACAGTGCTCAGGGGTTATTCATGGCTCTGTGCTCAGAAATTACCCCTGGCAGGCTCTGGGGACCCTGTGGAGTACCAGGGATTGAACTCAAGTTAGCCATGTGCAAGTCAAACACCCTGCCTGTTGTGCTATCATTCCAGCCCCTCGGATTCAGCTGTCTTGATTCCATAGCTCAGCCAGAGGCAGGAGAGATAGGTCTTGTTTAAACCCTTGCATCCTCCCCGCCAACTTTCCTCACACTCAGATGCCACGATACCACCAGCCCCCAGTCTCACAGGCAGGCAGATGTAAATACTGAGAGTTTCAAGTGGCATGGAGTTGCTGTGGGCTGGTTATGTAAACCCTCAAGGATATATATGCCCTCTGCTGAGAAGGGTAATTGAGCCTCCAAGCCACCCACCAAGATTCTCGCCCGTGAAATATTTGAGGACTGGATACTTCGATAAAGCTGTTTCTCTTCTGCAATTTGTTTTCCCTATAGGAGCAAGTGAACAGGAACAAACCACATCTAGGAGTGAGTTGGACCAGCCAAACACGTCAGCTCCATGCTACACCCGGCTGGCTTGCCACAGGGATGCAGAGAGGAGGTCCACAGGCATGCAAAAATGCCCAGCCGTTTAAGGGTAGGGGGAGGTTTCGAGAATTGAGGTGACAGGGTTCCACAGTGACTGGTGGCATGATAAATCACCCACATGGCAGGAAGCGTGCATAAGGGCTTCTCAATAAAAGGGGCCGAGTTACGAGATGGGAAAAAAGAAATGAGCTTTAAGGCAGAGCAGACCTACCCAGGCTCTGCTCCCCTCACTCCTGTGAGGAAGGTGTATGGGCTTAGCATACCCAGGATATTCAGGCATGGCTTCGTGGCCTTTAAGACCAGCCCCATCTTGGAGGGCCTGGACACCACAGTGTTTGGGCTGTAACATGACTGATCTGCAAAGACCCTCTGGACCAGGCAACGCCCATGATGTGAGCTGGCACCCCAGAAGTGCAGGTGCAACACCCAGGTCTTTGGAGTCACTTTCCTATGGTCCAGATGTATAGTGACAAGAAGTGCCTGCCATTGGGACAGATGCAGTCAAGACATCTACAGCTACCCATTGGGCAAATGTACTCTAGGTGGGGGCCAGAAGTGTGGCCACTTTAGTCCTGTGCATTGACCTATCCTTCCTGTGGCCCTACCTGCCTGACTCAAGCCAGTGGCAGAGGCCAGAGACCCTCTGATCTTCTGTAGGGCAGTGTCCAGAGGGCCTGACTTGGGCTGGCTCATTCATGGGTAGGTGGAATTTTGGTAGGGGCATTGGGCTGTGGGCCCAGGAGGAAGAGGTAAGGGGGAGCATTTCCCTACATGGGCCAGTTGGAGTCTCAGCCTCACCACCATCCAACACCTCCCTGGATACAGGACCCCACCACCTAGTGCCCACCCCCCAAGCTGAGGGGGCACAGAACGGATGCCTTGCCCCATCTGCAACTCCTCCTTATAGCTTCTCAGTAGCGGAAAGCAAGCTGACATTGTTGGTACTTCCTGTTCATCCATAGTAGGAGCTTGAAAGGCAGAAGCACAGGGGACCCCAATTCTCATGCTGCAGAACTGTGAGCCAGGCCATGACTTCACTTAGGTCTGTATCTCCTTCCTCCTGCCATTGCACACGCTGCTTGGGCACCATCATATGCATGCACACACATGTATTTGCTCACACTCATACACACATTTGCACTCTACCATATACATTCACACTCAGACACGAATGCACACTCATGCTCAAGTGCACACATGCACACATGAAACTCACTCATACCCACACACTTGCCCACACATACTGATGATCCTTATGCACACTGCTCACACATGCATACTCTGGCATTCACACCCCTATTCATACATATTCACATATACTCATACTCTTACACTCATGCAGCCACATGCACTCTCCTACTCAGACATTCACACACATGTGCACTCACTCACACACTTGCATGCTCTCACACTTATATACACACTAATAAACTTGAACACACATGCACATTATGCTTACTTACATATTCACATATGCACTCTCACACATCCTCACATACACTCATGCATATAGTCTCACAGACTAACACACACAGACTCAGGCTTACACATGTTCATGCACTCTTGAGCCACTCAGTCACACACACAACTCATTCACACACATTCATGCATTCCCACACATTTTCACAGACACATTGTCATATATGCGCCGTCTTAGTCTCTGGCTCATTGCCACAGGTTCAAGAGCAAATTCTGGACTGGTTTCAGGTGAGAATTCAGGAATGTAGTGATCTTCTATCATCCTGTTGGAAAGAATCATTTGCCTCTGGCTTGCCCAGGGAATGTGCAGTACAGTGTTTCTCAAATGCCCTTGGATTTAACAGGGCAGAGCTTCTTGTTCTGGATTTTTCCAACCAGCCCATTTCCATCCTGGCTATGGGGCCTCAGATGATCTAAGAACACAGCACCCGGGGTCGAATCCCTGAAGTGGTATTTGGGATTCAACTGTTATTGCCTTTTTCCTCTGTGATCTTGTGCCAAGACCCATTCATATCATGCTAATTGCCTTGGGGTATTTAATTTATTTATTTTTATTTGGGCCACATTGATTAGAAGATACAAATATCTAAGCACTAGGACCAAATGAACATCGTTTTGCCTAAACCAGGCTGTACTGTTTTTATATCACTCCTAATCCAGTTAATAACAATGCAAATAAATAATATTGAAGATAATTTCCCATGCCAAGCAGTAGTGTAAATATCATTATTAGGTAGATATTAAATAACCTGTTATGTAAACTATAAAGCCCCTTATCTGTTGACAATGATTTCTTCTTATTCACCAAAGCTGTTCTTGAGAGTTTATGATATACTGGAAATATGACAAACGTGCCTGTTCAGAGATACTATAGAATCAAGACATTTTACCTTTTTCTGGAAAGCCATCCTTTTCATTTTACCAGTGAGTTATTTGCATCCAAGTTGGGACAGATATTTTTCATAGACTCCTCCCACTTGGAGTGGTCACAGAGGGTCAATGAAAAATCAAACCGAAGGACGGAAAGGTGACCTTATAGGCTCTGTCGCCAGATGAGTTTCCCATTAATGACAGCTAAGCTGGCACATGCTGAGAACTGACTTTGTATAGGACTTCCTGACCTCCTGTGTCTCCGTTGTGGGGTTACCAAGTCAGAGGAAATGTAGATGCCTCATTGGTCCTAAAGCCAAAGCCATGCATGTTCTGAGCATTTCCAAGCTTTCACTTCCAGCAGTTACTGTTCCCTTTACAATTCCCAAAAACACTTAGGGGCCAGGTTCTGGGAGCTACTTCCATTGACAATGAGCTGGCCAAGCTAGAGGTTAGGTGCTATAACCTGTGGAGATAGTGCTGCTCTGGTGCATGATGCTGGGGATCCTCAGGGCTACCCCAGTGGTCCTGAAACACTATCAGGGCTGCACCAAAAATGCTCAGGAGGCCATACAGTGTCAGGGTGACACCACCTCCACCCTCTGTAATTATTTCTGAAGGAGTCAAGTCTGAAGTTTGGTGCCAGTGTCTGTCACTGGACTGCTCTGCCATTAACCCACCATTTCACCACTTACTCTGTTGGCATGAATGGCATCCTACCAGTTTGCCATCAGAAGAGAATGCCAGCTAGTCTACTCTCTTTTTGCTTTATTTTTGTTTTGGGACCACACTCAGTGATACTCGGGGGTTACTCCTGCTTCTACATTCAGGAAACAGTCCTGGTGGTGTTCAGGAGACTATATAGGATGAGGGGCTAGAGTAGGGGGATAGGATTTGGGTCAGCCACATGCAAGTTAAATGCCCTCAAAACTGGCTTTAAGCCCAGGAGACTTAAAAAGCAGACTTGGCCCTGGGGCCTGCTATTCTGCACCCCAACAATTCTTTTGCAGGTCTGAAAATATTCTCAAAGGGAAAAAGCAACTGGTGGCCCAGGAACCCACAATGCAGTATAAATGTGTGTGTTCATACTTAAAATAGCAGAGAGGCCAAAGTGATAGCACAGTGGGTAGGGTGCTTGCCTTGCACACGACTGACCTGGACCTGATCCCTAGTACTCTATATGGTCCCACAAGCACCACCAGGAGTAATTCATGAACGCAGAACCACAAGTAGGCACTGAACACTGCTAGGTGTGGCCCTAAAACAAAACAAACCTAAATTCCATATGTCTTTTCCCCTTGGCTGCAAAAGGCAGCAAGGGATTATGGAGGGCAGCAGAGAGAGGCTGCTTGAAAAGGCTCAGAAACCATGTGGGTAAATGTACATGGCTGTTAGGGCCATGAAATAAAATTGGATGACTCCTGAAACTTCATCTGACTTCTTGTGAATTTCTACACTGTTATCCTGTGCCTTTAGATCTGCCAACTGAAGGGGCTACAGACACTATGCTGTGCAGAGAAAGGCCTCACACCAACCCTAGGACTCTATATTTTAAATTGATAGAACAGACTGCATTACATTACTAGCATAACTGAATTCTCAGTAAGTGGCCAGAAGATGCCAGAGTTGACCACAACCATTTCCTAACAAAGCTGCCTGCGCTTGGCTTCTACATGAGAGTACGTGCTGAGAACAGAAGTGAGGGAGATATTCGTCCCCACTTCTGTTTGATAAAAGTAAGGATAGGGGGCGCTGCTATCTCCTACCCTTCCTGGAAGGCTATGCACAGCTCTGCCATCTGATCCATCTTGTACCCTATGTTTTTCAGCTCACCCAGGCACCCCTTTTCTGCTAACCCCACTTAGGGTTTATCCCCAATCTAAGATCCAAAAGTCTCTGTCTCTGTCTCTCTCTTTCTCTGTTTGCTTCAGAATAACGAGTCTGGAAATGTGTCTTAAAGCCACTTACCAGCAGAGAGCTGCCTTAGCAGACAGCTAAACACCATCATAAGAATCAAAGGCAATGGAGTGACAACCACCGAAGGCCCATGGCCGTGTCTGTGAACTGCACCGGTAAAGTGACGTTGATGCATTTTGGGACCAGAATGTTCCATTGAGATTCTTCAGCATTTCTATTTCTCAGGCAGCCTTTGCCAACAGTCGCATATGGTCACAGAAACATTCTCTCCTCTTGGACATTTTGTCAAATGGGCTTGAGTGGTCTCAAATTATCTCGAGACATTTTGAACCTCTTGTATCCTGCCGGGACAAGGCTCATATACTTATGGTGAATTTAGTCTCTTTCTGTAGGCAGCCAGCCTGCTTCATGTTTGTCTCCTAGGATTGTGGTCCCAGAAGGTACAAAGGAGAAAACTTAACTTTTTTCATTTGTCAGACTGGCTCTTGGGAAGAACAAAGAGTAATTCAACGCACTTCTTTCTTTTCCTTTCATTTCCCTTGATCTTTAAAGATGATACTGCTATGCATACACCCTCTATACCTGTATATTACCCATTTTGTTGTTGTTATTGTTGTCTGGGTGTTTTTGGATCAAATTTGGTGGTGCTCAGAGCTTATTTCTGGCTTTGGGCTCAGGAATCACATAATTATTAACTGACTATGCTCGGGGGACTATATGGGATGCCAGAGGTCAAACTCTGTTTGGCTGCATGCAAGGCAATCACCCTCCCAATGTATTATCACTTTGGCCTGGACCCAGTGTTTTGAGGCTGACTTGGTTCACGAGACTGGAGATGGTTTCAAGGTGGATTTTTCAGCTCAATGGGCTCATAGCATACCCTGCACCTTGGGGGAAAGGAAGGATATTTCTAGTAGACGTTAGCAAATGAGCTTATGGATCGAGGGTGCCGTGGGAGGAGCGTGGATTCGAACACTGCTCAGTTCTTTGACTACCCTGTATTTGCTCTGTGCCAGGAGAACTTTTTGGGCACATGTTGGGCTGGAACTGGGCCCCTTGCTGGCTTTTCTCGCTGGGAACAAAGGTGCATTTGAGAGGTTTACCCAGAGCATGGGGCTTCCTCTTCATTTCAAGCCCTATCCCCCATTCTCATTGAGGCTGGAAAGTCGGCTTACTTCCCATCTAAGCCAACTAATTGCTTCTTTAGTTGAAGACCTAAATGAGTTTTAAAGTGAAATGCATATCTCCAAGTGCTAAGTAGCCAACGCACTGTAGGCAATTGAGATAGCAAAGACTAATTTAGAAACAATTGTTCTGGTGTCTTCTTTTTTTTTTTTCTCCCTCCCTCTCTTCCTCCCTCCCTCTCTCTCCCTGCTCCCACTTCTCTTCCTTCCCTTCTTTGTTTTTCTCCTTTCTCTGCGCTTTCTCTTTTACCCCAATTCCTTCTATTTTTTTTTCTTCTCTCCTTTCATTGAACTCTCATAAATTCAATGAGGTTCTGTCTGTGGCTCTGGCTGGTAATTAAATAAATTATTTATCCATTTAACACAATCAGGAATTACTAGGTGATCATCGCAGACACTTCAAAGTCCAAAAGCCCTTGAAAGCAATATTCTGGCATAGATATTCCATGGCACGTCGTACAATCTAAATATTGCTTTTAGTGTAATCGAAGCAGCAAGACTAGTCACAGCAGTTGATGGACTATTTTTCAAATTGATTTCAAAAATGTATTTAAGGGGATGATCTTCTAGTCTAGATTACCTATTGATTTTTAATATGAAAAGCTCATTATGTAAGCAGTAACTGCATATAAAAACCTAGCAAACCTTTGCATAAATCCTTTAATTGAATTTCCAGAGCCTGTGGTTCTCCTCTTTTTTTTTTTAATTAAATCTATTTCTTTTTTTAAGTGTTACTGTGTAATTTGCATGCTGTGAAGAGGCCCTGTCCCAGATAAAGTGCCATTGATCCTTATTAAACCTCACCTCTGGGCTTGCTTAAAACTAACTGGAAGAATTAAAGTGTGCATGCCGCAATGCACTTATGGCCGGGGTGGCAGGATTATGGAAAAAAAAATAATAAAACTCATTTCCAGAAGAGAATTTATAATGTGAGATTTTATTTTATTTTATTTTGCAATTTGATAATTAATAGCAAAGTCATATCATCTGTATAAATCACTTTGTAGCCTATAAATGGAAATGGCAATTAGGAAAGATAATATATATTGGATGTAAAACCATCATGTTCCGTGAAGACCATCTTGCAGCACTTTGATTTTTTTTGTATGTGTGTGTTAATTGTAGGAGGGATGGATTATGAATTCAGGCCAAATACAGTGAATGTGTTTCTTTGGAGGGGAAGGAAAAAAAAAAAAGCTCATTCTTTCACTCTGCAGCATTAGTCAAGCTTTAATTTTCGTGTGAGGAAGTACAAAAGATATCGAGAAAGATGTTCTGACCGCGCTCGTGCTAAAATGTATGTGTTAGAATTACCAGGGGAAAGAAAAAAATATAAAAGCGGCAATAGGTTTTTCTCATTTTTAATACCTCACATTTGTTATTTTAAAAGCAATAAAATCCCCTAAAGAAATATTCATAATCAATAAGAACACAAAATATGGAATATATTAACCGAGTTATAAAAATGTTGGTAGTCGAGCACAAAATGAAAAACACAGCAAGTTATGTATGGTTTAAAGTGTAATCAATTTTGAGGTTGTATACAAGGATATAAATGATAAACACAAGGAGTAGCATTTTTAGTAAAGGCTGTTACAAAACACGGTATTTATGGCCTATTCCATTCTTTTTATAGCTCATTAAAGTAGAAAACAAACACAGTGTATCCATCTTCTCAGACAGCTTAAAATTCCCTTCAATGATATTTTTAAATGAAAATACTGAGCTCATTTGATCAGTTTAAGCACGTGCAAGTATGAACACGCTGTGAGGAGGGCCTGGCTCTTCTGACTCTGCTAAGAAAAAGGTTTGATAATGATTGGTCATCTCTGTTGGATCCCCCACACCCCGTGACGCTATTCTGCCTGGCAGATGGAACCCCGTAGAGCAACTGCTCTGGGGATTCACTTGAGGTGAAAGCTTTGGAGACACCATTCCTTAAATGAGAAAAGATATCACAAAGAGGGTGCCATCTCCTGATGATCAGTGGTCACTCTCAGGCTTGACTCAGGGTGTCCCTCCTTCCTCAAAGAGAGCTATGAGGAAGATGAGGGAGATAATAAGACCATTTTTATTGCCCACAGCATTGCTCCTGAAGTATCCCTAAGCCTCAGTGTTCATACTTTTCTTCTCCCTGGCACCTCACCTCCTCCTGGCTATGCCTCTGGTATGTCCTCCCATCCTGCATTTATTCTAGTTCATCTTGTCCTAGATAAGCATCTTTGCAATGGAATGAAGTATCTCTGACCATCTTCCTGGGACCCGATCTCTTCTGGTTATCAGATTGGGGTCAGGGGTGTATCTAGGGGGATAATTCTCATGTGGGCTCCAAGGATGCTTCATTTCCAGTGGACCCTCTGAGTATGCAGACCATGCGGTCTCAGCTATCTAGCAGTTCAGACTAGATAGCTGGTTGTGCTGGGGACCTTCCCCCACCCAACCACTTGGACAATTCCATTCAAAATAAGCTGAATCTTGAATGTAATTTACTTAACTCATTTCCAGTATTTCATTTAATTTCAATGCTTCCATCATGTTCTCCTATCCATTTTCTCAGCCTCCTGAAATCACTCACAGGATTGATGGAGCCAAGAGTTGAGTGGCGGTGGGAGACACAGACTTGGAGAACTGGCCTTTCAGAATTCCTAAGTAGGATTTAGTGTCTATTTGTTTCTCATAAGGTAGGGAGATTTAGAAAGATCCTTTTCTAATGGTGTTTAGGTAAACTCTAGTTCATAGGTCTTTTTCTTTATTCATCCAGTCCATCCATACAGCTACCCACTCATCCATCCGTCCATTCATCTGCCCACCCATCTAGCATTTGTCCATCAGTCCTTCTGTTTATCCATCATACATCCCTCCACTCATCCATCCATTCAGCCACCTAGTATTCATAAATTCATCCACCCACCTAACATTTGCCCATTATCTATCCTTTCATCATCTATCCACCCACAGCATCCCTTTGTTCAGTCCATCTGTCCATCCATCTATCCATCTACCTACCTATATCCATCCATCTATCGGCCCAGTCATTTAGCATCCTTCTACCCACCCACCCATTCCATCAATCTTATCTCATTTTAAGCTAATACCAACTATGGATCAGTCACTTTTTCAAATATTAGAGGTAGAAATTGAATTTGTATCAGTTGTTACTCTCAAGAATCTCATTTTCAGAGGAGAAGACCATAACTTATGCAAATAACAAGTAGCAACAGAGGGTCTGTGCTAAGGACCTAACTTAGTCCTTAATGTATCAATTTATTCAAATATGGGAAATATTTACACCTATGACTGTAGTTTCTTTGGCCACCATAATTCACAAAACAGTTGATACTCAGGAGGTAAATACCAGGAACTAATTTCCACAAATGTGATAGTTTCAGAATAAAGGGCTCTTTCTGACTTGACAGCTTAAAAGAATTGAACAGAAAGCAGACACCCCCCTTTTTCTTGAGTAGTTCTTTAGTAGATTGTCTTCAGGACACAGCAGGGCACTATGACTACTTGCTTAGGGATTGAGGACACAGGGGGCCAGGCTGAAAATGTAGGTGGTCATTTGCAACTTGAAGATGGGGGCCAGGGCATTAAATAACATGGTGTTGTAAGTACTGGGCTGGGGAGAGGCAACATTCTGGGAACCACAATGGTTCCCAATAATACTGACCCACAAATTGGACCCTCTTCCCAAAGACAATGCTGTTCATGACAAGGAGAGTCTCAGTAGTGAAAGGACCGAGGGTGTAAAAGAAAGGCTCCCAGGAGCCAAGAAGCAGGTTTGCTTGACTCCACTTAAGCAGCCTTCCCTTCTTGGAAGCCAACAGAAGCACTTACTAGAATTCTGTTGGAAGGGGTTGTTGCCCGGCATGGTACCATCAGCCTGCATTGATGAGAATGCAAATGGAAATCTCCAGTTCTCTGTCACAGTATGGTGGCCTGTGGGGGTCAGTGGCCATCCTGCAGGCTGGATCCAGCAGAGCTGGCTCTTAGGCAGGGTTACACTAGGATGTTTCTGGAAGGAAACCATCCCACTTTCCCTTTCCACTGTATTTAGTCTCTGCACACATTTCCTGCTGGCAAACACTGCTGTATTTCCAGTGCTTCTTGTATGCTTTCTTATGTTTTTAATGCTGGACTTCATTATACTTTGCCATCAGCTGGCAGCCAATAGAGTAATGAACACTTATTTAAAAAAAAAAAAAAGTCAATGAAAAAAGGAACACTTATTTAAAAAAAAAAAAGCAATGAAAAGTAAGGAACTATAGAGATAGTATAGTGAGAAAGGCCTTTGCTTTGCATGCAGCAGATCCAGATTTAATTCCTAATATCTCATAGAATTCTCTGAATCATCCAGGAGTGATCCCTGAGTGCAGAACTAGTAAGCCCTGAGCACTAGAAAGGTTTGGCCCCAAAGCAAATTAACATTCAAAATAAAGAAAGAAAAGAAATAAACTAATAGACACAATGTCTATGGGGCTCTTTTGGGGTTTCTCCATTTATCCTCTGTGTATTAGAAAGACATTTACTATAGTGGAAAATCCTGAAATTAAAGGTGTGTTTCTTTATTGTGTGTGGGTTTTTTGTGTGTTTTTTGTTTGTTTGTTTCGTCTATTAAGCTACTAATGGAAACAAAGAGTTCTGGTGTGGAGACTGATTTTTTGGACTGAGCTGTTGGATTAGAATTTACCATTTTTTGGGCCGGGAAGGTGGCGCTAGAGGTAAGGTGTCTACCTTGCAAGCGCTAGTATAGGATGGACCACGGTTTGATCCCCCGGCGTCCCATATGGTCCCCTCCAGGAGCGATTTCTGAGCCCATAGCCAGGAGTAACTACTGAGCGTCAAACAGGTGTGGCCCAAAAACAAACAAACAAACAAAAAGAATTTACCATTTTTAAATGCATTGTTGACTCCAAGAGAGCTGCCCTACCTGCCAACCCTTCTTAATGTAAAAGTATTTCAGTTGTTTTTGAATGCATCCTGTATTAGTGCCATTGCATTGAGATTGGCTGAGAGAAACCTCTGAAAAATTGTAAAGATAAGAAGAGAGTTATTCTGAGGGTTGGAGCAATAGCACAGCAGGTAGGTCATTTGCTTTTCATGTGCCTGAATCAGGGTCCATCTCTGGCACCTCCATGGTCTCTGACATGAACCTGACAGGAGTGGTTCCTGAGCACAGAGCCAGGAGTAACATCTGAGCACCAACATATGCAGCCCCAAAAAACAAAAACAAATACAACAACAACAAAAAGAAAATGTTATTCCAGAATCATTCAAGCCCACCAAGTTTTGTGTATGCATGTATGTATATATGTGTGTTGTGGTGGGGAGTAGAGTTATGGGTACAAAAGTCATGGAGGAATGATAGCAATTTGTGACCTTTTGGGTGCTATCTTTCTGGTGCTTTGGATTAAGTATATGATGTCTGTGCAGAAATCTTGCCTAGGGATTTCTTAACTTTTTTTGCATCCCTAAGTAGTGCAGAAGGACTCAACAGTTTGCATTTCTGATACCTTTTGCTTCAGTAAAATGTTCTTTAGAAGTAGTTCTAACTTAGAACCTGCATGTTACCATTAATACCTTTTTAGAAGCAGGTGGATATGATGTGGACAGAATGGTAGACCAGATGGCCACTGTTTGACATCATCCACATTGGTGAAAAAAAGGTCATTCATTTCTTTCAATGTCAGATAGCACTCTCTGGTTAAAAAATATGATAATCTGACCCAAAGATAAGACTTAGTGGGCTGGAGAAAGTGCTTCACATGCACACAGGAAGTCCAGATTCCATTTCTGGCACCACATGAATACAGAGCCAGGTGTTCCCCACAGTCATCTCCCCTCCCAAACCGATCAACTTATATAAAATATAAGGCCCAATTCTCATGCTTTTAAAAAAAATAAATTTTATTGTGACCAACATGAATTATGAATCTTTCACAGTAATATTTAAGGAACATAGTGACATTAAATCAGGGGTATTCCCACCACCAGTGTTGTCCTCCCTTCATCTTGCCCCCCAGATTGCAAGTATAATTGGTCCCTGGACTCTACCTTCTGGTCTCTCTGTAAACCAGTCTTTGACTGTTATCTTCACTTGCAATAGCAAAGCCATTGAGGCTCAGACTGGCCAAGAGACACATAACTTGTCAGAGGCTAAGAGTGCACTGGCATCAAGACTCATTCCCAGGACTGTGCTCTCTGGGACTTGATGACTTAATAAAGACTGGGGGGACCTGTTTATCTCAAAAGCAGTGGAGCTACCCATCTTCTTTGTTGTGCCTTCCAAGAGGGCTAAGTGTGTACAGTTTTATCTGTCCAAAGATAAACTCAAAGAGCTCAGTGTATTCGAAGATAAAGAGTACCCACACCCCAGGCCAAAAGGAACTTCCTGAAGCCAGTGAGGAATGAGCCTCTGGTTTGCTATGAGTGGAGTTTGGGGAGACAGTGGAGGGTTGAGGAAGAGCCCTGAGGACAGGAGGCCTTCCATGTTGATTCATTTGCTCCAAGACCATGCAAAAGTTGAAATGCCCAGAGCCTACTTGAAGATGCCTCTCTCTGTTATGGGGGAAATAGGGACTCTTTTATTTTATATAAGTTTTCAAGGTCTCCAATGTTGCAGATGTTTGGACTTTGTGTTGGATTCCTTGTTGAAGTCATCTGAAATTGTATTCATGCTTTTCGCTTGTTGCTTGGAGGGGTGAAGGAGGTGAGAGGGAGAGAGAAAAAAGAGAGAGAGTGAGAGCGAGAGATGGGGGGAGAGTCTCAGCAAAATCCCTCTCTCTTTTCAGGTTCTCCCCCATGCAGACTTTTAAAATGCTTTCCTTTCTGCCTGTATCTGGGCAGTTTTGTTGTTTCTTTTTTTCTTTCCCCGATAGTTTCTTAATGGTCTTTAGCGAAGGAAGTAAGTGACAGTGATCAGTGAAGGTGGACAGTAAGATTTATAATGTATTTGTGTTCACTGATTGCCAACAGAACAGGCCTTTCCCAGCGGTGCCGTACGCACACTCGGAAAATCAATAGGGATTAACCTCTGACCCCCTCCACATACTTATACTGTGGGCTGCTTCGCCTACCAATATTTCATCTGTTTCACTTAGCTGCTGTTACTCACTCAATAATGTGTGGCCAATCTCACAAGATACTAACAATTTTTTTTTCTTTTGAAATGCAGTGTCCCCTGAAACACATCACCTGTGACACTCTCATACTTTACAGAAATCAAGGCTCTTTGGGTCTGTTTGATCTGGAAACTCCTGTTATTTAAACTTAACATTTCAAAAGAAGAGAGGAGGAAGGTGGGGAGTTGAAATTTGAAGGTTTGCTTGTCTCATATTAAAAAAAGATCCTGGGGCCCGGGAGATAGCATGGAGGTAAGGCGTTTGCCTTTCATGCAAAAGGTCATCGGTTCGAATCCCGGTGTCCCATATGGTCCCCCGTGCCTGCCAGGAGCAATTTCTGAGCATGGAGCCAAGAGTAACCCCTGAGCACTGCCGGGTGTGACCCAAAAACCAAAAAATAAAAAATAAATAAAAAATAAAATAAAATAAATAAAAAAAGATCCTGGGAGTTAGCAGGAGTAGCATCTGGGATGGGGTCCCTAGGTCTCTTTCAGGAAAATCACTTAGTCTCATGTTTTATTTATTTTTTTGATTAATATATTTATTTAAGCACTAGGATTACACACATGTTAGTAGTTGGATTTCAGTCATAAAAAGAAAACCCCCTTCACCAGTGCAACATTCCATCACCAATGCCCCCCATCTTCTTCCTCCTCCACCCACTGCCTGTATTTGAGACAGGCATTCTACTTCTCTCACTTATTAATATTGTCATGATAGTTGTTAGTGTAGTGATTTCTCTCACTACACTCACCACTCTTGATGGTGAGCTTCTTATCGTGAGCTGGTCCTTCCAGCCCTCATCTCTATTGTCTCTGGGCATTATTACAATAATGTCTTTTATTTTTCTTAAATAGATGTGTGAGACTATTCTGTGTCTATCTCTCTCTCGATGACTTATTTCATTCAGCATAATAGTTTCCATGTCCATACTTTTCTCTCCTCTTAAGGGGGACGTTGGTAGAGAAAGGGAAGTCTGTACTGTCTTGGCAAGAAATGAATCCAGTACACAGAATTCTAGGGATTCTAGATTTCCAGGACTTCTAGATGGCCATCCTGGACTCTGCATATATACACCAAGGGTTTGTCAGATCCTGTGTTTGTGTTTATGTTAGCTGCTTGCATTTTTTTTCACTGTGGTCCACTTTTCTCTTTCCTTTGTGTGTCTGCATTTATTAAAGTACTCCGCATTCGACTCAGAAAAAAAAAATAAATGGAAACGCTTGTCCACGTTTCCATCCCCTTGGTTGGCAGATTCATTTGTTTATTTATTTATTTTTGCGAGTGTGCCTATTCCCCAGAGTTTACTTACCGTTTGCTATCGATCCAGCAGCTGGTATTTGAATTGGTCGATGTCCCCGGTAACTTGTTTAAGATACCCTACCTGGGCTATTAGTTTTAAATAATGTATTCATAAATTGATTAATCATTACAGTAAGACTTATTAGCTGCATTTATATCTGTGTGTTATCCACAATTGACTTGCAGCCTAATAATTACACATACTTAAGCAGAAGTTGGGTTTCACATAACAGTTTGATAATTGTGGAGGAAGGGAACAATAGCATATGTATGTGGGTGAGAAAGTGTGTGAGTGTGTGTTTGTGTGTGTGTCTGCCATGCCATGCTGTCCTCTGCCACTAAGTGCCCCCGACAGTCAGCAGATGCCCGTCCATTCGCTGGCTTGGCACAGCCATCGCAGTTGTACCGATATTAAGCACAACAGTATTTTTGCCAGGAGCTATAATGAGATGAGTCTGTAACAGCAGCATCATGACATCGGCTCGTGTTTTGCAATTTTCTTTAATATTTATGCTGGATAAATAATTTATCTCTCCCCTCCCCCGACCCCTACACACACACACGCACACACACACACACACACACACACGCATGCACGCACA
>PVKC010016001.1:0-21070 GCA_004027635.1 Crocidura indochinensis
AAAAAAAAAAAAAAAGGCGGCCCCAAAGCTGCAGGCCTTCCCTCTCTTCCCTCCCCCAACAACCCCAAACTCTGCTTGGGGTCTCTTTGAGAGTGTGTCCCACCTAGGAAAAGGATCTTTATTAGCCCGACATGCTGTCGATTTTGCAGAGGGCCCCTAGGACATCACCTCCAGCTGTAACTCAAAGGTTACTCACTGAGATTGGAACTTGTCTTGGAAGGTTAGGAAATCTTTGAACACAATTCTTTGGTGTAAATCGTTTCCCACTTTCAAATTCCACAATTGATCTAATCCTTTCATTCTTTCCCACTCCCAATTGTCCTGCGGGCTCCACCCTCATTCCAGCCCCAGCAACTCCCCCCAGCAATATTAAGAGGACAAAGATTCAGCGATGCTATCAGCGGCCCAAAGCTGTCCTCTACAGCGATTGGCAGCATTCCAAGTCCCTGAAATCTCTTCCCGATCTGATGTTAATATCCACATCTCTACCAGAAAGAAGGATTCTGCGCTGGGAGGAATGGTAGAAGGGAAACAAAGAACACATGCATATTAAAATAATTAAAAAAAAAAAAGAGGATCTGGCAGAAAATGTGGATTTAATAAATTGCATTATATGAAACTCCTATTTTAAATGAATGACTCGAGGGGCAACCTCATGAAAGCAAAACAATGATTGCTGTTTAGTTTTTAAAGATTTGTTTCTTTGTGAAAAGGAAGAAGTACAAAGCAGCATCGCTTTCAAATACACCATGAGAGCTTGCTGTGGAAGGCTCTCCACCCTCCCATTGTTCTTGTAAAATAGTAAAACTACAGTAAGATGGGCACCTCTGCTTAATGGGATTCGAGAAATAAAGGGAAGGGTTGAGGAGCAAAGTGCTTTTGCTAAGGTCACTTAATCTGCCTTATTTAGTGTAGCCATAAAAAAAACATGGGTGCTAATTCCCCATTTTGGTCTCCAACTTTGGGTTGCACTCTGAAGTGATGAATGGTATGCGGGCTCCTGGCTCTAGTTGGTAGTTTATTAGGATTTGTGTGTTGTTGGTTTTTGTTTTTGTCCAAGGCATTTTGTCTTTTCTTCCCTATTTTTTTCCTCCCTTCTTTCCCTTTTTAAATTCAAAGTGATTGTTTCAAAATTTAAAAAATAAAAAAATTCTGGGCCAGCAGTCCAAGGATCTTCAGGTTCTAAAGTGTGTTTGGGAGACTTAGAAACTACCTTTGATTATCAGAAGTGAGGCTGGAGCAATGCCTGGTTTTCTCACAGTACTTCAAGCATCAATTAAAAAAAAAGGTTTAAAAAACATTTATTTATTTATTTATTTATTTGCATTGTTCTGAAAGTCTCCTGCTCCACATCCCTTTTCCTTCTGACACAACCATGATTCATGGCATTATTAGAATAGAGACTCAGGCATACAAAGTTCCAAAACTACTTCCACCACCAAAATGTCAGTGTCCCTCCACCGAAGTCACAGTGCCCCCACCCTACCAATCCCCACTCTTGGTAGATTGGATTCAGGAGGTCAATTCTCAGGGTCTCTTATCATTGCCATTTTTATTCCCTTACTGTTTCTTCATAGTTCAAATATGAAAAACATCATTCGGTATCTGTCTCTCTCCCTATGACTACTTTCACTCATCTGATACAGAACTGGATTTTATAGCTGAGTAGTATTCCATTGTGCAGCTATATACAGAACAAGAACTCAAATGTCGGGGCCTGGGAGATAGCATGGAGGTAAGGTGTTTGCCTTTCATGCAAAAGGCCATCGGTTTAAATCCCAGTGCCCCATATGGTCCCCGTGCCTGCCAGGAGCAATTTCTGAGCATAGAGCCAGGAGTAACCCCTGAGCACTGCCGGGTGTGACCCAAAAAAAACCAAAAAAACAAACAAAAAAAAGAACTCAAATGTCACTCCTATTAACAAAAAACCTAACCAACTGTTCCTGTTCCCATCTTCATTTCTGCCCAGTCATTTTTTGCAATGGTTTCTATATGTTCCTCAAAGTCATTTCTGTTCCTTCAATTATTATGTCTGTCATCCTCTCACCCTGCCCCACCATTACCCTTTGTGATGATCCATCAATCTTAGTCCAGTTAATTTCCTACTGTGAAAAATAATAACAAAAATCTTTCTCCTTTCTTCCATTCTAAAATTCCATCTGTCTCTTGCTATTCTTTCCTCACTCCTGGAACATTCCCAGGGCGCAAATGATTGATCATCCCAAGAGTGTTCAGGGGGCCCTTTACCAGGCATTCTAGCAGGAAGGCCAGAGGGCCCAAATTTGGGAATGATTGGAAAATGTCAGACTGAGGTTTACTACACACTAATTTGCAACAGGAAGTATTAGAGGACTTGATGAGGGATGGAAATTAGCAAGCAGGATTGGCAGTAGGTTGACAGATGAAGTTTAGGGACAGAGATCACTTGGAAAGGAAACTGAATCTAATCCTTTTCAGGTGTATTCATTTCCTTTGTGAGCAAAATTATTAGGGACTTGAGAGTATTTTTTAGTTTTCTCTTTCCCCTAAGGTCTGTCCTCATTTCTGAGCAGGAAGACAAGGGTAACCAGTGAATTTGATTAAGGACACTAGTCAAACTTAATGAGCCCATGGAAACAAAATAGCTCAATCTCCCTACCTGCTGTAATCCAATGCTAGAAGCACTTGAAACTCTGGCTTTAGTTACACATGTTTGTAAATGATGGCCTTGTGCCTGCATTTGAACTGTAAAGCAAAAGATGGGAAATTTCTTCATTGTCAAGGAGCAGGTATCATTTTTGCAGAAATAAAATTTGAAAATAAAATTTGTTAGCTAAAATAAAGTATCCACAGCTTAAACAAATACCAATATTTTCCATAGCTACCTCATGTTTTAAATAAAATAAGATAATAGAGATAAAATTTTCCACTTTCCCAGGACCACCAGCTCCTTTCTTCCTCCAGAACAGCCTCTTCTATAAATTTGAAAAATAAGCATCATACCCACATTTCCCTCCTTTTATTATATATTTACAGTTAATTTAGTGATTTTTAAGAATTTATCAATATCTGTTAGTTTAAAATTTTCTATAGAAAATCATGCTTCCCCCTTTTCCTTAACCTATAGCACTCTGATTAATTGGCTGCAGAGGTATAATACTAACATGGGAAGATTCCTGGAATAACCACTTTAGGAAGAGATCTCAGAAAGGGATGTTAGTTAAGCTGCTAAGTTGTCAATGCAGAATTTTTAGAGATAGTAGAAAAAGGTGATAGTCAGGTAGAGCGCATAGATAAACGAGGAGAGGGAGTGCAGAAAGCATGGTTGCTCCTCAGTTTAAGGGAGATCAACCTTGCTGGGAACCAGTTTTATATGACCTTGTTTGGGGCACTGAGTGATAGATATTACAGTGGGTAAGCATTTGCCTTGCATGCTGTCAACCCCGATTTGATCCTCAGGCACCACCAGGAGTGATTCCTGAGCACGGAGCTAGGAGTAAACCTTCAGCATTGCCAGGTGTGATCACAAAACAAAACAAAGATAAATAAATAAATAAATGACCTTGTTTTAAAATATGCCTTTCTTTGGGACCTTGAACAAACCACTGTCCAGGTCCCTACCAGGTCTTTGAAAAATAGCTTCCCAGAATATCAGATCCAATGCAATTTTATAGCTAAGGAATAAAGACCTGGAAATTTTTTTTAGAGCTTTAGATAACTATAGGGGCAGAATAAGAAGTTTTCTTGAAAAAATACAATTTGAGTACATTTTGGAAAAGTTCTACCTTGCAATATTTTCTGAAGAAATTTATTGGTTCACCTGATAGTTGGACAAATATTAAAGTGATTTGAACTCAATTCTAGTCCATTGACCAATGCTGCCTTTTTCTTTCGATAGATAAGTAGGCTGCTATTCAAAGAATGTAATCAACTTGCCCAGGAAAAAGTAGCTTCTAAACACTGACTTTCACCAACATGATTATAGCTTATAGCACTGTGCTTTCTTATACTGCTTCAGGCTCCTTCCTAAATACTTCCTTCCACAACTGTTTTGTAGAGTTACAAGGAGCAAACATCCATGAGTATTAAGGAACTGAAAATCTGCAATGAGAGAATAACATTGTATTTGATGTTAGTATTGAGATTCTAATGTAGAGCAGGAAACTTGGCAACTAATAATGTTAAATGAACTAGAACACTACAGGTTTTAGAATAGAATGTTTGAAGGCAAAATAACATAGAAACATAGAATTGGCTATGTTTATCAAAATTAGAGGATTTGTACACAGTGATTATAGAAAAAATGAAGATTACTTGAAAAGCTTTTTTTTTTATTTAGCTGAAAATTTAGCTGAAAATTAGGTTGGCAGAGGAAGTAAACAGCAAAGAAGAATTTGCAAATAGAAGACTAAATTGAAAAGATGTAATAGGGACATTTATAGACATTACTGATAGAAAAATAAGTGTAGGATTTAGAGACAAATTTGCAAGACATAGAGAAAAGAAGCAAAGAGATCTGGGAATGTATTTTAATATTATAAGAATAACGATGCCTTCATCATTGAACAATAAGAAACAGGCTTATAAAGTGAGAATATAAAAAATTTAACAAACAAAAAGAAGTAGAAATACCAATCTAAAGATAAGATGAGAGGTTGGTTCTAATTTTAATTATTTGACCTCCATATTCATTTTAGTTTAGTTATTTGAATCAGAATGACTGTTGACACAAAAATATTTTCGGAAATGAGTTTTTTGATGAAGACATGACTTGTTAAAGTTTAAAATGGTTTCAAAAGGGAGAGCTTATGATGAATGTATCTGTATTTACTCAGAAGAATGTAAATGCTGGAATTTGATAAAAAAACCTGATAGTTGTACAACATTCTGAATAAAATAAAATTTACCTTACAATTATATATTATATAAAATTATGTGTATATAACATACATGATAGAAAAATATTGAGAATTATCTTAAATTCTTTTGGGAAACAAATTTAAATAATGTTGAACAGTAAGATATATATATATCAGCATGTCTTTGTGGTATTTTAGATGATTTCAGCTACTAGAAACTTGTGCTGTTCTTGAGGGCTTATCTCATATTAATATTGGGGTTTACTGTTCTTACATGTTCCTGACATTTGGATGAGATCTACATATGCTTGCATGATGAGTAAATGGATAGTTCTGACATGTTCCTAATCAGTGAAGTTCAGTTGGTGGGCACCTATTTGATAATAGATTGTGGGATACAGTAAGAAAAAGTAGAACACAACTATTAGCAAAATAAAAGTTGCCTTTAGATTTTTAAGAAGTGGATTGGCAGAAGAATCATTAATAGTATCAATTTTATACTGTAGTTGATTTAATTTTGTTTTGCATTTTCCCCAAGAACCTCTATAGCATTATAATTCCCAATTTTTTTAAACTATGAGCCATAAAAACCCATAATGGATGGGGCCCAGAGCTATAGCACAGAGGTAAGGTGTTTGGTTGCAATCCGCTGACCCAAGACGAATGGTGGTTTGAATCCCAGCATCCCATATTGTCCCCACCCCCACCCCCACCCCAGCCAGCCAGGAGCAACTTCTGAGTGCAGAACCAGGAGTAACCTCTGAGCGCAGCTGGCTGTGGCCCAAAACAAACAAACAAACAAACAAAATCCTATAATGGGATATCATATAACTGAGGGGAGGGGGATAATGGTAGGGGAACTTTTAGATAAAGTAACTTTGTGCTTTTTTTCTTGTTTGGTTTTTGGATTTTGTTATGGTTTTGGTTTTAGACTACACCTGGCAACACTCAGTTGCTCCTGACTCTGTGCTTAGAAATCACTCCTGATAGGCTCAGGGGGTCATATGTGATGTTAGAGATTAAACCTGGGTTGGTCCTATGTGCAGTGTGTATGGCAAACACCCTACCCCCATTACTCTGGCCCATTAACTTTGTTTTTGATTTATTATCAGTAAATGTTTGGTTTACATAACTTTTATATTCCAAAAATACAGTGTCAGTTTCTTGGGCAAAAAAAAAAAAAAATCCTCTTGAATGGACAAAGTTTAAGAAACCCTGCAGTAAATCTCAAGTGGGATATTCTTTTGCTGTGTCTTTCAGTCTTAAGTCCTTTGTGTCCTTTTTCCTGAATTTAGAACTTTGGAGAGGCTGTGAAATAGAAGTCAGTGTGTTTCCACTCTCTAGAGCAGGGGTCCTCAAACTTTTTAAACAGGGGCTCAGTTCACTGCCCTCAGACCATTGGAGGGTCAGACTATAGTAAAAACAAAAGTTATGAACAAATTCCTATGCACACTGCATACATCTTATTTTGATGTGAAGAAACAAAACGGGAACAAATACAATATGTGACCCGCAGGCCATAGTTTGAGGACCACTGCTCTAGAGTATAACTGACTAATGTTAAAACATACAGCAGAGCTCATGATTGAAAAAATACTGTTATTGAAATAAACATCACTATAGTTGCTATAATAAAGTTTTCTTCAGGGGCCAGAGAGATAACATGGAGGTAGGGCATTTGCCTTGCGTGCAGAAGGATGGTGGTTCGAATCCCGGCATTCCATATGGTCCCCATGCTTGCCGGGAGTGATTTCTGAGTATAGAGCCAGGAGAAACCCTTGAGCATGGCCAGGTGTGATCCAAACACCAAAAAAAAAAAAAAAACCTAATAAAGTTTTCTTCAATAAGATGCACTTAGTGTTTAAAATTAATATCATTAATAAACACAAATTAGACATTGGGTGAGAAAATTAATGACATTTATGTAAGTAATAACTTATAAATAAGAAATTCAGTTTCATAAGATTAGTCTATGTTTCCTGCATTAAAATGTTATGTATAAGCTCTCTCAAGAACTACTTCAAGTCTGTAATTAACCTTTTTTTAAGCGAAGCCTCCATATTGATAGAGTGACTGATAGTCACTGAGACCTACTTTATATAAAATTCTTCATTTTTTTTAAATAACTCTACTTCTTTCAACAAATATTTATTGGAGTGCCTTCTATGTGCCAAGCATTTTAGGTCTGTGATATACAGATAGGATTTAACATGTAAAGAGCCTCCTGTCTAATGGAAAGATAAATAACTGAATGGACAATATAATTCCATATGTATAAAGTGAAGAATTGTTGAAGTCAGGAAGGACTTCAATGGACTTGAGATAATAGAAGTAAGGGTGGGACCTCTGTAAAGTGACAAAGTTAAGAGATTCTTGATCTATTGAAGGAAAAGTTCTTAGAAGTGAAAGGTCAAATAGAAAACTCTGAAAACTGGAAAGGGAAAATATTATGATTTTCACTGTCAATTGGGCTGGACACCATGAAGAATGCAAAATAAAGGAAGATATAGTGTTAATATATAGACTACTATAAAATACCATACAGTCTACAGTTTAATTCAGATAATGGATTACATGTTCCTGGTGAAATATAATTTAATAAGTTATTTGCTCTTGGAAGTAATTTAAACTTATGCAGGATAGCTATAATAGGAAGTTGATGAAATATTTTATTTTATTTTGTTTTTGGTTTTCGGCCACACTCAACAATAATCATATGGGATACAATAACCATTTGAGATCAAATACAGGTTAGCCACCTACAAAGCAAATCTTTTGCCAGCACCCCCCCTTTTTTTATTTTGGCTTTTGGATCACACTCGGTAATGCTCAGGGGTTACTCCTGGCTCTGTGCTTAGAAATGGCTCCTGGCAGGCTACAGGACCATATGGGATGCCGAAATTCAAATCATTGTCCATCCTGGGTTGGCTGTGTGCAAGGCAAATGCCCCACCACTGTGCTATCTCTCTGACCTCCCTAAAGAAACATTTTAAGAGCATTGAGATAGAGGGTTTATTAAAGTGCGATTCTGGTGAACTAGTTTTCTTCTTTTTCCCACTTCTGTGAGAAAGCAAAGCAAAGCATGATCTGTAACAACTGCCTGTTGCCATGGTTTAAAGACTTTCACTATGGATTATATAAAGTTATTTCACAACCCATTTGTAATTTCCTTGACTATATATTTTCTGGAATATCTTGAATAATAATAGTCAGTTCCATATAACACTATTATAGCAAGTAAAATATTTATATCATATAAAATATTTAAATTATATATAAATATAAATTTTCCTGCCAAATAAGTAATAGAAGCAATACATTTTGGAGAGATGAAAAGGAAGGAAAAAGAGGCAGAAGAAATCTGAAAGTTTGGTTAATCAGGAAAGATTCTACAGTGTAAGTAAAGCATCTGTTGGGTCACAGTACACTAAGAGCTGTATACCAAAAGTGGCTTGAGTACAGAAAGTCTGGACAATTTAAATGGAATATAAGCTTTGAAAGCTTTGACCATTCAGACCAAGATGTTCCAAACATTTACCAAAAGTCAGTTGAGAATCGTGAATGGTATTTGAACAAAGGTGGGTTTAGTGATACTTTGACAAAACATTATTTTAGGAATATTTATCTGCTAGTGAAATATATTGGTGAATCCCCAGGTTGGAATAATTGCTAATGAGACCTTCTTATGTGAGTGAGAGGAATTCAGCTCAGCAGTAGTTTTGGAATTTTAAAATAACTCTTTAATTGAAAAATTGTAGCCTTGAGTGTAGGTTGACTGAAGCCAGAGAAAGTACAGAGGCTACATGTACAAGAATGACTTAGATGGAGGATTTGGCATACAACTTAAGATGTACAGTAAAGTATTTTTATTGGTATTTAGTCTTGCCTTTACTGTTGCTAATTATTATATTATATAATTACCAACTTTTATGAAGTATTTGAAACCAGGTACCGATAATAACCTCTCATCTTGCAGAAAGTTGTCTTTCTCTAAAGTTTCAAAGCACTATGGAAACATGGAAATTTGGAATAAGGGGTGGAGCCCAGGGCACGTCTGCTGCCTTTCTCCTTTCCTTGCCTTTTCTGCTCTTTCATCTTCCCCTCTTCCTGCTTACCCCATCCTGCCTGCCAATGCAGCTTTCCAAGCTTTCCAGTCATACTCCCACCTCGTGCGCCTGTCTGCACTGAGTGTTTCAGCATTTGAACAGTTCTGTTTGGTATCTTCTTTCACCAGGGTTCCTGCAGCCTGCAGCCGTGGAGTACGTGCAGAGCATCTTCCTTCTGACTCCCTTAAAACTCTGACGGGTGTTTGCAACACTCAACACTTTGTAATTCAATAATAGGGCAGTGGCGGTTTCTTTTTATTGCAGTTATGCTGCCTTCTAAAAGCTCTCAGAGTGAAACAGAAAGCAAAGATAGTAAAGTACATGTACATAGATGCTCACAGAGCACGTCTGCACATGTCCTTAGCAAATGTCATATTCCAAACCTGTAGGAGCAGGTCTGAACAACAGACATTTGGTAAAGTTGTGTCGGAAGAAAAAGATTGGTTCAGATCCTAAGCATAGAAGCTAAATAACAGCCTATATGTTCAAGTTAAATCCAAAATGAGCTTTTGGAAAAACATTTGTTTTTGTTTACTTTGAAGACACAATAGGCAATTATATAAGCCATTGTAACTTCTTGAAGATCCTTGTTAAAGGAAAGTATATTGGAGGGACCTCAGAGATATAGCACATGGGGAAAGGCACTGGCTTCACAAACAGCAGATCTGGGTTCAATCCCGACAGACCCTAGAGCACCACCAGGAATGATCTCTGAGTACAGAACCAAGAGTACAGCCTAAGCACTACCAGTTGTGACCCTAAACCTCCTCCCCCACAAAAGAAATAAATTAGACTACAATTTCATACAATACCGGCTGAAGACTGATTGATAATGAGTTTGGAGAACGATTCTCATTTTATTTCCCAAACTTTTGGACATTTTTTTTTTTTTTTTGCTTTTTATTTGTTTGGGGGACACACCCATTTGTGCTCTGAGCTTACTCATGACTTTGCATTTAAGAATCATTCCTATGATGCAATCATGCAATTTGCTGCAGCATGGATGGAACTGGAAGATATCAGGTTAAATGAAGTAAACCAGAAAAAGGAAAAATAAAGGATGATATTACTTACATGTGGTAATTGAAATAATTGCATGAGGGGATGTAATGGTTTAAATAGGAGCTGCTTAAAGCACCCTTGTCCCCAGAGTATAGTGAGGGAAAAAAGAGATAGAGTAGAGGAGAAAGAAGTAAAATAATATGGGTCAGAGATCAAAGGAACTTAGATGCATTGGTGGTATTAAGGAAGGACAGAACTAAATATCTAAATCACAGAATCAACAACAATGAAATCTTAACATCTAAACTTTAATAACTAACCTTAAAAAGATGCCTGTTGGACTAGAATGGTGGTGCTAGAGGTAAGGTGTCTGCCTTTCAAGCACTAGCCTAGGATGGAATGCAATTCGATCCTCTGGCATCCCACATGGTCCCACCAAGCCAGGAGCAATTTCTGAGTGCATAGCCAGGAGTAACCCCCTGAATGTCTAGGGTGTGCCCCCACCCAAGAAATATGCCTGTTGTAATGGCAGAATGTGGGTGAGGGTGGGAAATGGCATGGTATGGAAAGGACTCTGGGAACATGGGTGGAGGGAGGTTGATGCTGGTTGTGGGATGGGTGCTGAAACATTGTATGTCTAAACCTTAACTATGAATAACTTTGAAAATCATAATACTTTAAAATAAAAAATAAGTATTAAAAAACCATTCCTAGTGAAGCTTGGGGAATTAAATGAAGTGTCAGGGATCAGACCTGGGTCAGCAGCATGCTAAACTAGCACCTATACTATCTCTTCGGCTTCCTTTTTGCTATATTCTTATAAGAACTACCTCAAGCATTAATTCACTAGCTTTCTGAGATAAAAAATATAGTTTCTAGGGGACCAGAAAGATAGCACAGTGGTAGGGTGTTTGCCTTGTATACAGATGGATGGTGGTTCAAATCTCAGCATCCCATATGGTCCCCCAATCCTGCCAGTTTCTAGTAATGGCTTTAAACCTTCAAGAAAATTTTAGGAATTATGTGGTTGGGATTTAAACAGGGTCAACATAATTGCAAAGTTATTTTTAAACTATTGTTAATTATTTATGTAATCATAAATATGGCTTGCTGGGGACCGATGAAATTGTTTAACAAACTAAGTAGGTTTTGTGGAAGAGCAGTAATTCTTGATAAGCAATTCAGGGTTCAACCAGCCTTTGTTCTATATATACACAATGTTTTGCCATATTTATTAGCAACACTATATTCAGAATTCAGCCTAGCCTGCAGAGTATCCTCTTTCTCTTGAAATGTACATATCACCAGGAAGGAAGCAACAGAGGTCTCTGAGCACTCAAAATAGATGTTAACAATTTCATCCCTAAGGATAATACACTTCACTATCAAGGGAAATGTATAGTCATATTTTAGTGATGACTCATACCAGCTCAGTCTTGTCTTTCCACACTTTTCCTAGAGGAAATGAGGTAAGAGGGTAGGTAGACTCCAGGGGAATTCACAGCTGGTGGTAGACAAGTGATAGCTGACAGCCTGTAAACCCAAAAAGAAAAGAACTGTCAGAATCATCCCCAGAATAAAGCTGTTTAGGGCCTTTCTGAAATGGGAGCAAGTTCAACATGTCCTCAGAAACCCTAACATCATTTTTATCTGGACTGCTGAAGATAACAATTGATGTTTCAATTGATGATACTGAATTAACAAGATATCCCTTATCTCCCTCCTTTATCCCCCAGAATGCTAGTGTAAATCCATTTGTAGCTTTTATGTAGATTGTTTGTTTTATTTTTTGAACATATATATATATAAGGTGCATATATATATATATATATATATATAAGGTGCACAGTGACAATAAATGAGGCCCTTTCCACCACCAGTGTTGTCCTCCCTTCATATGCTTGGGAACAGGGATGAAGGGAGGACAACACTGGTGGTGGAAAGGGCCTCATTTATTGTCACTGTGCACCTTATATATCACTGTGTAAGATTTGTAATTCACTTTGGCCACAATAAAAATTTTAAAAAAAGCTACAAGTGGAGCTATGTGGATAACCATTGTTAGTAGCTATTTTATATCCTTCCCACTGTTCCCATACAAATAATTGTCAATGAAATAACATTTGACCATTTATGCTCTAACATTTTATTTTTATTTAACAAAAAATATCAAGAACTTTTTTTTTTTTTGGTTTTTGGGTCACACCCGGCAGTGCTCAGGGGTTACTCCTGGCTCCATGCTCAGAAATTGCTCCTGGCAGGCACAGGGGACCATATGGAGCACCGGGATTCGAACCGATGACCTTTTGCATGAAAGGCAAACGCCTTACCTCCATGCTATCTCCCGGGCCCCTCAAGAACATTTTCATGCATTAAAAGAAACTTCTTCAAAATCTTTTTTCGTGTATGTGATTACATACATTGTACCCAATAGTGTTAACTAAAAGTGGTGATCTGATCTTTAATGGCTTTATTTTTACCCTAGCTTTCACTTGAGGAAATGATTGGAGCTAGAGCAATGATACAGGGAGTAAGGTATGCAAGAGACTGACCCCAGTTCAGTCCTCCATCCCCACATGGTTTCCCAGCACTGCAGGAACAATCCCCAAGCATAGAACTGGGAGTAGCGACAAAACACCTCTAACTGTAGCCCAAACCCTCTTCACAAATAAAGAAATGATTTTCAAATGGAAAGAAAAGAACATACATAATCTCAAACAAAATTTAATTCCTGAGAATGGAGTAGAAATTTTCTGATATGTGATAATTACAAATAGTAGTCTAATTCCACCCAGTAGTTCAACATGTAACACCATTCATTCAATGCTTTCTGGGTAACTCCTCTGTGGTAAGAACTTTAAATCAACCTCACTATAAATCTACTCTTATTTTATAGTTATGGAAATTGAGGCACAGAGAAAATAGATAACTAACCCAGACACACAGGGGTAATAAGAAGCAGAGTCAGGAGCCAGACTTGAGCAATCTGCTTCAATGATCGACCTCCTGGCAACAATGCTAATATGCCTTTTGTGGTGCCCTAGGGTATCATTCCTTCTAGAGTACCACTTAGCATTCAATTTGTAGAATAAAATCAATAAATAATATAGCTAGTTAGCTAAGTTGTCAAAAAATTTAACGGATAGTGAATATGGAGGAAAAGGACATCATTATTACCAGGTAATAATGAATGTTGCATTAATAGTGGTGATTATTCTGTCTTGTTTTGTTTTGTGTGTTTTTTTTATAATAATATGATAGGAAAAAGTTTTGTTCTTTTGGGGAATGGGACACATGATCATGTTCAGGACTTCTTCCTGGCTTTTGTTCAGGGATCACGAGGGTGGGAGTGCTGAGAAAACCATATGTGATGCTGAGATGGAACCTTAAATTGGGGGGGGAGTGCAGATACCATACCTGCTGTACTGTCACTTTAGCTTCAGGTGAACAAAAATCTGGCAACTTGCCAAAGAGCTTTAATTTCAATGTTTATTGTTTATATTTATGTTTTTGTTTTGTTTTCCTTCGACCACATCCAGCAGTGTTCTGTGCTTAGGAGTGGCTTCAGCTATGCTGGGGAAAAATAAATTTGATGTTAGGAATTGAACCAGGGTCAGAAGCAGGCAAGTCAGGTAAACTAACTCCTATACTATCTCTCGTCTATCTAATATCAGGTTTAGCATGATCATCTAAATAAAAATAATGTGAAAACATCTACAGATTTTAAAATTAGGATTAAAATTGTGCATTATTACATCTACTAATACCAAAACAAATTTGAGGGAAGGAGTGAGCCATTCCCCACCACCATTGTATTGGTGCTCAGGAGCCATTCCTGGTCCTGTCCTCAGAAGTGAACCCTGGTGTGGTTAGTGGGTGGAGTGGGGCAGGGGCAAATGTGCTAGAGATTCAAGCCTTGGTTGTCTGCATGCAAGATTTCTTACCTACTCTACTATCTCTCAGCCTTCAGTGCTGTTTTTCTGTGTGTGTTTTGAGCCATATCCAGAGATGCTCAGAGCTTACTCCTTGATCTGTGTTTAGGAATCACTCTTAGTGGGCTTGAGGGAGTGATAGTTGGTATTGAGATCAAAACTAGGATTCTCTTTCAGCAAAGCAGAGCCTCCACCCCCTGTGTTCTCTTCAGCCCTGAGGAGCTACATTTTTATGAAGTGAGCAATAGAAAGCCACTCATATTTCATCTGCTGGTAAGAATGCCTAGTGGTTGCTATATTTCTAGGTACAATGTCTGGCTGCCACTTGTAGAATTGAATGGAGGGAAGAACGGAAGTAAGTGGAGAGGAAGGAGGAAAGGAAGAAGGGAGAGAGGGCTGAGTTCTAGATTTCTCCTCCCACACAATTTGCTCTATAACTCCTTTTTTTCTGTTGTTTAGGACAAAGTTTAATTATTCTTATTAGAATATGCTTTCTATCCTAACGTTATGCTTAATCTATCAGTACTTCAGAAGCTCCTACTATCAAAATATAATCAGAGCCTAAATTCTTCTCATGGTACTTGCTTACCCTTTGCAAGCCACCCTCTTCTCTGTTCTCTTTGTTGGCAATAACATTCTAATATGCCATTTAACACTGAGAGTTTGTTCTAAGCAGCCAGTGAAGATCATGTCCTTCCTCTGCCCACAGCCTTGCATTTGCCCTCTATTCCCGTAGAATTAATGTGGTTACTGTGGTCTACAACAGCCAACTGTATTTCTGGTTCCTTCTCTTCTCTCACTGAGTTCTAGCCACACCATGCTGGTTTGATCTTCAAACCTCAGACATGCTTTTATCTGAAGACTTGGTGTCCTGCCTGGAATGTTCTTCCTCCCATTCATCAAGACAATTTCCTCAGGTTTTCCTTCATCTGTTGTCTTCCCTTGGAGGCCTGCCATAGACATCTTATATTTTAGCATCATTCTGAATCATTCCTTTTCATGGTCCAGGTCCTACTATGTGTGTAATAACTGATTTTCTTGCTTTCACAGATCATCTTCCTTTCTAACACATAATTGACTACATTCATGTGTATTGTTGATGACTACCCTGCCCTGCTAGTCCTAGAGTTAATTGTATGCTTTACTTGTTTTACTCACTAGTAATTTATATATAGAGAGAATTTTGCTTTGGCCATCCTATGTTCTTAATACACTCACTAATAATTGAATAATCAGACTATTTATTGCCTCAGAGCAATTTTCAATTGTTCAAATCATCTAGTTTCATCTAGTTTCAACCAGTAGATTTCCTATACCACTTGCAGTAGTCTTGGTATCTAGTTGACTGTTCCCTCTCAATATATAATAGAAAATGTAGGTGGAGAACATATTCAACTACCCTACATTAAAAATAAGTCTGATTGAGATTTAGTAATGGTCAATCCTGGGTTGAGATTCTTATATAATAGAAGGCAGGGGTATGGTGCATACAAGGCTTAATGAATATTGATTGAGCAACTAATGTCCCTAAGGAAAATATTTCTGAAATTGCAAATCACAATCTAGTCCTACATTAGGAAATCAACGTAATGGGTCACTATCAACAGAAAAAAAGAATAAATTAATAATATAGAAAAATGACTATCTTATATAGTCTACATGTAAATTTTTATGGGTATAGATCTGTCTATACAATAGAACACTCACATAAATGTGCACACAAATGCAAACTCCCTATAATCTTCTACAACACTCATTGTTTTATTCTGTACGGGGTTCATACTTGCCAATGCTCAAAGCTTATTCCCAGCTCTGCATACAGGGATTACTCCTGACAGATTCAGGGGATCAGGATGAAGTGCTGGCCATAGAACTCACCTTAGATGCATACAAGACCAACAACCTACACTCTGTACTATAGCTCTGGTCTTTTTTTTTTTTTTTTTTTTTTTGGACCACACCCGGTGACTCTCAGGGGTTACTCCTGGCTATTCGCTCAGAAGTCGCTCCTGGCAGGCACGGGGGACCATATGGGGAACCGGGGGATCGAACCGCGGTCCGTCCTAAGTTAGCGCAGGCAAGGCAGGCACCTTACCTGCAGCGCCACCGCCCGGCCCCCATATAGCTCTGGTCTTAAAAGAGAAGATTTTAATAGTCATGTTTATTTTTGCAATGATATTATTTGTAAAAAGGAAATTTTATTTACTAATTTGTTATAATGACGTTCACAACAAATCTTGCCCACTGTATGTAGATGAACAGTGTCTATATCTGGCTCTCCAGGTGAACAATAAGTACTGGAGAGAATCCAGGACTCATCATATTTTTAAAAATTTAGAATCCCAATTGTCTATTGATTAACTTGTTCATGTTTCTTTTGTTAATCCTAAAATAATTTTTCATGGTATCAAATTTGTTTACTGTTTTGCTTTTGTTTTGAAGCCACGTCATATTCATGCCTGGTCCTGAGCTAAGGGCTCACTCTTGGTGGTGCTCAGAGGACCATATGTGGTTCCATGGATCAAACCAAGATCTGCAGTCTACTATCTCTGGCCTCAGGTGCATTGTAGGTTTTTGAGAAGTTTAACATTAACTTGATGCTTTCTATGTGTTTTTTAATCCTATCATCTAGCTTCTAAGATGTTACAAATGCTTCAAATTGAGATATTCTGTGATCTCTCTGCCAATTTAATCAATATGAGCTTTCTTAAATTGATGGCTTTGCTATTCCATGTATGGATTAGCAGCATGAGTGTCACCTGAACTCTTGTTAGAAATATGGAACCTTGAGCTGGGGAGATCTAACTTAAAGGGCTGGAGAACATGCTTTGCATACTAGAGGCTTGGGTTCAATACCTGGCACCTCTTATCTGCTCTTCCCAACCTCCAGCAATATGCTGGGAATAGCTTTTGAGCACCATATAGCATGGGCCCCAAATGAAAACAAACTCACAACAAAAATACATAAATAGCTAAAATTAAAACGATGTTGGTACTCAGATATGCAGATCCGCATTTTTACATTGTCCAGGAGATCAGAAAATTTCCAACATGCACACAAGCTTTAGAAACCCCAAATTATGCAACTAATACTTAGCCTCCTGTGTCTTAATCTTTTAGTATTGTACAATTAATTCTCCATTTACAATTATAATTGGGTTTCTATTTTAAAATCACAGAATATGTTTGATTAAATCTTCTCTACATGGTATGGTTTTCAGTGTTTTAAGGATGGGAGGAGTAGGTCAGCTAATTTACTTGATTCTTAAAGAACACTACCATTAGGACATAGTTGGGTTTCAATGGATCCTGGTCACTTCTTCTTGTTTTAATGTTTAATGTTTTTCTGTCTTTTCCAAGGACATTTAGAAAGAGAAACTGAACATTTAATTATTTTAAGACAAATTCTTTAAATGAAATAATGTTGCCAAAAAAATTGAGAATATACCGATTATGCCAAATTACAGTGGAAAAGTTCAGTTTGCTCTCTGAAAAATTCCTAAGGCAGAATTTTGCTGTTTCAGTTTCTTGTAATAGATGTAGTGGTAGTAAGTTATGCATACTTCTCTTCTCTGCTGTATGATCTATGTAGCACTCTATCTTTTTCTTCAGCACTTGACTTTCATCTTTAGGAGTTTAAAGAATTTATGGCTTGTTGCATTTGATGTGGCACAGTTCCACATGTGAGGAATGGTGATTTGGATAGCATGATAGAAGTATATGCCAAGAATAATTGGTTTCTGTATTGCGGAAAAGCTCAAATACTATGTGTATCACAGCATGTAATTTGGGTGTACAAGATGTCTGTAGTTCAAAGCACTTTACTTCTCTGCAGTGGCAAGCTGAGTTTCCTGTTGGCTGATTCCTTGTGTTGGCATTAAATAAGCTGGTGCAGTTAGAGAAAAAGCATCCACCTACAGTGTGCAGTCTCAGAAGCCTGCAAATGGCATAGCCTCAAGCTCCACAGGGCTTTTCCACCCTCTCCATCACTCCCTTTCCCCTCCCTTCTCTCTTTCTACTAACTATGCAAGGCAATTTGTTTTACAACATACTGTGACATCATCTTTCTCAAGCAGTGTTTCCTTGATGTCTGAAGGGACCAGAGAGATAATATAAAGATTAAGACACTTGCCTTGGTTGCAGCTGTCTTGATTCCGTCCCTGGCAATGCAACATCTCCCCCACCACCAATACAACCCAGGGAGTCACTCCTGAGCACAAATCCAGATGTAAATGCCTCCCCCCAAAACAAGAATTATTTAAAACTTTGCTACACTATGCATATTGTTTCATTTGAATCTAATGTAGTTAGCTGGAGTTTTTGTTGTTGTTGTTTTGTTTATTCCTTTATATTTTGGGCCACACAGCCAGCTGTGCTCAGGGATTACTCCTAGCTCTGTGCTCAGGGATCACTCCTGGCAGGAATAAGAGGTCAGTCCTTGGGTCATCTGCCTCTTTAACTATCTCTCTAGTCCTGATTTAGAAAGCCTGGGAAAGAATAGAAATTGTGGTTTTTGTTGTTGTTAGTTTTTGTTTGTTTGTTTGATGTTTTATTTGGGGCCTAAATCTGGCAATGCTCAGGGTTTGTTCCTGGTGGTCCTCAGGGAACCAGTTGGAATGGTGGATATCAAACCCAGGTCAGTTGCATGAGAAGCAAGGCCTTACTCACTGTACTTTAAGGCCCAGAACTGTGTCTCTAATTAACCAGTGCCCTGCTCCTTACCCTACCCCACTTCCCAACCCCAGTGATTCTTATAATCATGCAGGTGTGACTAATTCAGAAGTTCTCACAGATAAAGACTTTGGAGAAAAAGATTTTGCAACACTTGCTATATGATATTGGGAAATTCCAAAGGTTACTGAAAAAAATTTAAGGCACATGTGTTGCCTGAATGCATCGTGCCCAGCACATGTACATGTCACCCACAATTCTCTTTTTATGATGTGGACTCTCATGCTTTCCATTCTGGGCTGTTACCCATGATCTAACATTCTGTCTTATGAGCATTATTCTCTCTCTCTCTCTCTCTCTCTCTCTCTCTCTCTCTCTCTCTCTCTCTCTCTCTCTCTCTCTCTCTCTCTCTCTCCCCTTCCCTTCTCTTCCCTTCCTCAGAAACTCCAAATAAGATCTGTTTTTACTTTAAATTTTTTAAGTTTTTTTTTGGGGGGGGTCACACCCAGCAGTGCTCAGGGGTTACTCCTGGCTCCATGCTCAGAAATTGCTCCTGGCAGGCACGTGACCATATAGGATCCTGGGATTTGAACCAATGACCTGCATGAAAGGTAAATGCCTTACCTCCATGCTATCTCTCTGGCCCCAAAATTTTTTTAAGTTTTAATCACTGAATTAGAAATTTACAATGCTATTCATTAAGCTTCAGGCATACAATGTTCCATCATCAATTCTTTCACCAGTGTCCATTTCCTTTCATCATTGTTCTCAGTATATCTCCCACACTCCCTAGCCTGCCTCTAAAGCAGGTACTTTCCCTGTCCACCCTAATCCAAGTGTTCCCTTCCTAGTTTCCCCTCCATCTATCCACATTTAGTGGCAAGCTATTACTGAATAATAGTGCTTCTATTTATTCCTCTCTCTCTGACTAATTTAACTTATCATGATACTCTCCAGACCCACCCACAAAGCAGCAAATCACATGACTTAACATTTTCTTAAAACTAAGTAATATTCTGTGTAGAATTACCATAATTTATTTATCCAGTCATCGTTTCTTGAACACTTGGGTTGTTACCAGGTTTGAGCTATTGTGAACAATGCTGCAATGTCAAACTTTTTTGAGCCTTGGCTTTTCATGTGCAAAAGAAAGACGATACTAAGGCATAGTATTTCTGTAAGCGAGCAAAGAATATACTTAATAATGTGTGGTTCATAGTTTTCCGTCAAGAAATGCATAAAAATCTCTTTGTGAACTTAGATTTTTGAAAAGTGTCTATCTTGAATGTTTTCCAAAAGTCTATCTCTTAGGTTTAATTTCTAAAGGAAAAAATGCAAATAATATAATTAATGCTATTTTAAAATTGCATTAGGGCTTACTCCTGACTTTATGTTCAGTGATTAGTCTTGGCAGAGGTTGGAAAACTATATAAGGTGCTGGAGATCAAACCCAGGTTGATTCCTGCCAAGCAAGTGCCCTGCCTACTATTCTATCATTCTGACTCAAAAAGTTAATGTGAAATTTAAACATGTGTAGAGTCTATAATGTGTTAAAAATAGAAAACTTAAACATAAATTATCTAACTCAATCAGCATACCTTATGTATCAATCTCTTATGAAAGCTAGGTAAACTGAGACTTGAGAATAATTTACATTTAGGCAGAGACAGACCTAAAACTAAATATTATAGACCTGCACTTTATTCAAAGCAGCTCAAGTGATAACTTTCCTAGAAAATATTTTATTGCTCTGCCATTCTAAATCACAGATGTATCAAGGCTCAGTTAATACCACCCCCCATACACATTCTCATTCCAGTTTAAGTACCGGGGCTAGAAAACTTGTACAGCAGGTAGAGCATTTACCTTGCACTCACCTGACCAGAGCTTGATCCTAAGCACCATATATGTTCCCCCAGAAGCCCTCCAAAAGTGATTCCCTGAGCATAGAGTGAGGAGTGAGATTTTAGAACCACTGAGTGTGACTAACAAAATTGATGTGTAGTTGGGACAGGTGATCTATTCCCAAAAGAGGGGAATTTTATGTTAAAGTTATTGAAGTAGAAATCATTTGTTTTGGGTCTAGAGAGATAGCATGGAGGACAGTGGTTCGAATCCTGGCATCTCATATGGTTCCTCAAGCCTGCTAAGAGCGATTTCTGAGCATAGAACCAGAAGGAACCCCTGAGACCCATGAGTTCTGCCGGGTGTGACCCAAAAACAACAACAAAAAAAAAAGAAAGAAAAAAGAAAGAAAACATTTGTTTTAGTATGCCAATTCTTAACATTCTGACTAAATAAGAAATTGTACATTTTGAATTTTAATAAACTACCTAGAGCCAGGAACCATGCTACAATATGAAAATATAGATTAAAAGATAATGATTTATTATAAGATACTTTTCATAGCGCTATCTATTTTGGTAGCCTGCTTTCTCCAAGCAGTGTCAGAAGAGGTTGGAACTAGAGCCCCACGGCTTTGCAGTCTAAAAAGGAGAGGTTTTTTGTTTGTTTGGTTTTG
>PVKC010016002.1:0-21085 GCA_004027635.1 Crocidura indochinensis
CAATTTGCTAGTGAATCCATCTGGGTTTGGGCTTTTGTTTTTGGAAAGATTTTTGATTACCATTTTAATTTCCTCAATAGTGATAGGTATGTTCAGATATGCCAGATCATCCTGGTTCAACCTTGGGAGTTTATGGGAGTCCAAGAATTTATTTATTTCTTACAGGTGAGAACTCTTTTTATATACTTTGATCACTTTCTCATTGAGACAATTTTGATTTCATGTTCCTTTAGTTATTCCTGATGGCTACTTATTTTCTGTGATTTGAAGATACTTATGGTGTGAAATAATGTGTTGAAGAACAAAAGATTCAGATTAAGCTCACAAACATATTTTAATTTTTACAAATTTGTTAGTAAATTTTTACGTTTGCTTTTGAGTGTTTAGAAGACATCAATTAGTCTTTTAATCACTGATGCAGAGAATGAATATTTTTGATTTATTGTTGATAGCTAGATAGTTGTTACAAAAAGATGATGCTTGATTATGTTATATGTTCAAATATTGAATTTAAGCCTTATGATTAAATTCAATGTATGCATTCACTGTGAATAACAAATATCTAAAAGTTGACATTTGATTATTGAAGACCATAACACTTCTATTTAACAATGGTATTCTACATAAAGCTACATTTTTTTGGTTTTTGGGCCACACCCGGCAGTGCTCAGGGGTTACTCCTGGCTGTCTGCCTAGAAATAACTCCTAGTAGGCACGGGGGACCATATGGGACACCGGATTCGAACCAACCACCTTTGAACCTGGATTGGCTGCTTGGAAGGCAAATGTCGCTGTGCTATCTCTCTGGGCCCAAAGCTACATATTTTAGGATAAGTTTATTTCTAGATATTTAATTTCTGTTGTCATGTTTGTAATATGAGAAAACTTTGCATTTGTTTTTTATCTTATTTTAATCAATAAAATGAATTAAAACATATTAGATAAAGGGTTGAATAAAAGCTGCAACAAAACCAAATATCTAAGAACAAAATTTAAAAACCCCATCAAAAATGGTGAGAGAAAATAAACACTTCTCTAAGAAAAACCAAGAGATGGCCAATAAACACACAAAAATGCTCATCATCACTTATTATTAGGGAAATCCAAAACAAGACAACAATGAGTTATCATCTTACACCAGTATGGCACATATTAAAATTACTGGGAACAATTTGTGTTGTCAGGATTGTGGTGAGAGGGGAACTCTCATCCACTGCTGATGGGAATGCTGCCTGGTCCAATCTTATGGAAAACATTATGGAGGGTTCTCAGTAAACTTGGAGTCAATCTCCCATATGAATCAGCAGCCCTGCTTTTGGGTATCTATCCCCAGAACAAGAAAACGCTGATCTGAAAGAATGTATGCACACTGCTATTCATTGCAGCAATCAGTACACATGCTAAGACTTGAAATCAACTTAGATGTCCAACAACGGACAAGTGGATCATGAAGATGTGGTACATATATAAAATGAAAGGAATGATGCAGTCATGCAATTTCCTTCCACATGGATGGAACTGGGATATATTATGTCAAATGAAGTAAGCCAGAAGAGCAAGGATAAATACAGAATAATATCACTTTATGTGATATTTAGTATAACTGAATGAAGAAAGCCAATGGTCTAAATGGGGGTTGTTGAGAACACACTAGGTCCCAGAGTATTTTGAGGAGCAGGAAAGTAATTGATTGGAGGAGAAGAAAAACAAATTTGAAAGCATTGGGTACAAGGGCCAAGAGGTTTCAGCTGCATTGGTGGTGTTAAGAAAATACAGTACTAGGGCTGGAGAGATAGCATGGAGGTAGGACATTTGCCTTGCATGCAGAAGGACGGTGGTTTGAATCTTGGCATCCCATATGGTCCCCTGAGCCTTCCAGGAGCGATTTGTGAGTGTAGTCAAGAGTAACCCTGAGTGCTGCCAGGTGTGACCCAAAAACCAAAAACAAACAAAAACAAGAAACAAAAAACCCTAAAAAAGTACAGAACTAAATATCCTAGCCAGAGTAAACAACAATTAAACTATGAAACCCAAACTTTAAGAACCAAAATTAAAACTGAGCCTGTAATGCTGCTAGGCTGGGGCAGAGGAGACAGTGCCATAGGATGCACTCTGATTGTGGGAGGTTGACAATGGACGTGGAATCCCACCATTCATGAACAATCTTCCTGAAACATTGTGTATATGAAGAACTAAGAAAAACTTTGTAAACCAAAATGCTTTCAATAAAAAATTAAAAAATAATATGACTGTTTATAAACTACTTACTGTATGCTGTTTAATCAAATTATTCAAAATTATTTTTGTATATAATATAGCAAGCAGTTAAATATTATTTAGCTCAATAATAAAATACATATCAATATTCACAATAGTTAACATATATTTATATATTCCTAAACTGTATAATTATAATATATAAATAATATAATTTTAAAAGTAATCAAATACTTGAATAGTATTTAGCACATGATGAGTCCCAATAATTTTGTGTGTGAAGAGACATTTCTCTTTTTTTATTTGTAGAATTATGACAAATAAATTTAAAAAATGCATTAAAATGTTAACACTGTGTATACTTACATCTGAATTATTTTCTTTTTTTCAGTTCCCCAAATTGCTTAATCATTTCTAACTTATGGTCACTGAATAGAAAACACACACTCATTCTGTGACACATTCTCTATAACTCCCCAATATTCTATGACAATATTCAGGCATATATGTTATGTCTGTGCTACCAGGTTAAACAGGTAAACAGTTAGCTAAAGGAAGTGATGAAACAACACCTGTCATGGAAACACACATAGTAAATAATGTAGAACCTGCTGCTTCCCCATCCATACAGGTAGATAGGGTCCTTTGTAGTAATACACAAAAAACAGTTTGGCTTTTATAAGCTCCCAGGGAACATGTCCCAAACTGAATGGTGGCAAGTTTAGTTTTAGATTTGGGTAATCTGTTATTGTTACAGTAAATGTAAGTGTTGAAGCAGCGTTTTTTTTTTTTTTGTATAGACACCGATTTATTACAAGATGACTATGTAAAAATAACACAATTCAGAAGGGTAGCACAAGAGCAGAGGACCTACTGGAAGGAAAAATGGTGGAAGACGCAATAAGAAATGAAGTTTGTTCAATAGCGATAGGTCTACTAAGATATTCCAGATAATTTTGGTTCAAACTTGGGAGGCTATAGTAGTTGAAGAAGTTAGTCTTTTCTTCCAGAATCTCTTGTTTTGTAACACAAAGATGATCAAAGTCAGGGGTGGTAAACAAGTTCGGCACAAAGAGCCAAAATTTTAAACTGTGAGAGTCAGAGAGCCACACCACGCAGTGACCTGCCAAAACAAGCACTCACACAAAAGTATATAATTTTAACAATAGTATATTAAACACATATTACATTTTGCCATTTTGAATGAGGATAAAAATTCTGTTCATCACCCTTGATCAAAGTAATCTCTGGTTATACTTTGAATTTCTGTAGTATCTGTCGTGAAATTCTTTCTTTCATTTTCTATTTACATCCTCATTTTATTTATTTTAGATAATAATTATTTTTAGTAATAATAAATTTATTCATGCACTGTGATTACAAAATTTTTCATTGTTAAGATTTAGTCAAATAATATAAACACCTCTCTTCACCCATTTTGGCAATACCACTCCTACCTGCCTGCCTCTAGTCAGAAATTTTACCTCACTCTCTCTTATTTTCCCCTTTTGAAAATTTTTTTATTTCCCCCTTTTTAACACTGTGATTTGCTTACTTGTTAATGAAGGGGTACTAGGTATATCACCTTTTCCCCTTTCAGCAACCAGTTTTTGTCTAGTTACTACTGCCATGGTCTAAGGAAAGCAAAAATCAGAAGGCCTGCTAGGTACCCCCGGTGTGAATAACTAAGACTACATCTCAAAGAGAGGTTACTTCCATGAATAGTGAGGGTGTTATTTCTCAAGCTTAGTCTAGTAATAATTGCAAATATTTATTTGGACTAATATGAAGCTTCCTTCTGCTGGGCTAAGTATGTATATATATTTGCATATTTACCTCCAGATGAAAAATTAGTACAGGCAAATGTGGCCTTGATTAAATTTCTCTTTACCTTAAAAAATCAGCATCAAGAGAAACAAACAAAAATAATTTTGTAAATACTCAAAGTAAAGTTATTCATTTGAAATGATATTCTAAAATCTTTAAGTAATCTGCTCACTCAGATGAAAGGGACCTTTCATAGGAACACCTGGCAACTTGCTAATCTTTTAATTTATTGCAACTGATATCCAGGGTCCAGCCTGTGAGTAAATAACATTGACATGTTAAAAGTTGCCCTTCTGATCCCAGAGAAGCCTCTGGCTCAACTCCCCTTTGTCTTTTAATTAGAGCTTACCATTTAGGATATAGAACTCATAATAAAAGTCCATGACCTGTTTGTTGCGAAGAAACTTATAGATCAAACAGTATGCACTGATACGCTTTTTGCTAACAAGAACATAGAATTTTTTTTTTTTTTGGTTTTTGGGCCACACCCAGTGACGCTCAGGGGTTACTCCTGGCTATGCGCTCAGAAGTCGCTCCTGGCTTGGGGACCATATGGGAAACAGGGGGATCGAAACGTGGTCCGTCCTAGGCTAGCACAGGCAAGTCAGTCACCTTACCTCCAGCGCCACCGCCCGGCCCCCAAACATAGAATTTTTTAACCTCGCAGGAAAGCAGATGTAGGTGGTCTTTCACGTGTAAAATCATGTTGAAATACACTGTAACATTCAATAAACAACAATTCAGATTCACCCCTACAACTGAGTGTGGCTCTGTCATTTGCTGAATCCTGCACCCACTTTTCTAAGGAACCCTAAGAATTCCCTGAAGTGTCCAGACCAAGGAGGCCATGACACAGAGTGATAAGTTCTAACTATCATTGTCATAGTGGACCCATCACTATCCTAACTGCAAACCTGGCTCTTTTTCATGAACTTCCTTTCATAGACTGGTCCTCCTGGCTCTAATATCTGTTGTCTCTGGATATTATTACCATACTATATTTTATTTTTGTTATATCCTGCAAATGAGTGAAATTATTCTATATCTATCCATCTCTCTCTGACTCATTTAGCTCAGCATAATAATCTCCATATCAATTCCTGTATAAGCAAATTTCATGACCTCAATTTTTCTAGCAGCTGCATAGTTTTTCATTGTGTAGATGTACCACAATTTCTTTAGCTAAAAATTCCCTCTCAAACACTTGGGCTATTTCCAGATTCTGGCTATTGTAAATAGTGTTGTGATGAAGATAGGAATATAGAGGTTTTTTTCTGCATGGTGTTTTTGGTTCCTAGTGTATAGCCCTAGGAATGGTATTGCTACATCAAATGGAAGCTCAATTGTTAATTTTTGAATAATATCCATATTGTTCTCCCACAAAAGGAGAACCAACCTACATTCCCTTCAGAACTGAAATTCTTCCTCCCCACATTTACGCCATCACATTTTGGTCTTGTTCTATGTGATGTGTGCCAATATTTTAGGTATCTCGTTGTTTTGATTTGCATCTCCCAGATGATTAGCGATGTAGAGCATTTTTTTCATGTGCCCTTTGGCCATGAAAAAATTTTTGTTCATATATTCTCCCCATATGAGATGAGGCTGGATTTTTTTCTGGCTAAGTTCTATTAGTGTCATGTAAATCTTTGATAGTAACACCTTATCTGAAGAATATTAGGTGAATAGTGTCTCTTATGCTGAAGCTAGTCTTTGTATCTTAGTCCACATTTCCTTTGAAGTGAAGAAGCTTTCAGTTGACATGGGTTTTTGTGCCATTTTTGTGGAGATGTTTGTTGTTTTTGTGCACTGTCTCTTAAATTAGACTTTTCTGTTCTTTTAATGTTGGTTTTGAGTCTGTAAAGTTTCTGATTTGTTGTGGATACAAGCAGTGTATCCATCTTTCAAACCTGAATGAAAGTGTTGCTGGGTGAAGTATTCATGCTGAGGTGATAATTTCATTGTTTTTTTTTTTAAACTAAATCCCACCACTTCCTTTGGGCAAGGAAGGTGGCTTGTTATAATCTGCTGTGAATCTTAAATCTGCTTCTTTGTATGTAATATACAATTTTGTTCTTTCTGCTTTCAGTATTCTATCTCTATCTGTCGTTTATATCTAATATGACTAGTATGTTCCTTAGGATGCTTTATTTACATCTCTTTTTTGGTACTCTTTTGGCATCTGGGATCTTTGTTGCATGCATGATTCAGATCTGAAAACTCATTAATGATGTCTTTGACTGTTGCTTCTTCTTTGAGGTTTTCTTTCTGCCTTCCTTGGAACCTAATGATTTTAAAGTTATTCCTGTTGAATTTATCCCAAAGGTCTATTGTTGTCTGTTATTTACTTTGATAATTTTCCCCATTCTGTTCAGTTATATTAAAGCTCTTTTCCATCTTCTTCTGCTATGAATTGTTATGTAGCTCATCTTCCAGATCACTAATTCTATCCTCAGTAGTTGTTACTATGTTGATGAATGCATTCAGTGAGTCTTTTATTTATCATAACAATTTTTTAGTCCTGTTATTTCTGTTTGAAGTTTTTTTAATACTTTCATAACCTCTTTAATTTTATTGACTGTTCTGTTCATTCCAAGATTCTTTGAGTTCTTTGAGCATCCTCCACATTTCCTCACTAAAGCCCTTGTCAAATAGGCTATATAGGTGGCTGGTACTAGTTGAGTCTCAAACTATTATTTTCTTTCACTAAGCATGGTGATGTTATGAGCTCTTTCCCTAGTGAGACTTTTGCAGTTTAGTCTTTGTGTTCTTCTGGTGCTCATTGACTAGAAGAAATGCACAGCCATGTATCAAAGTGGAGCAGAGTGGTAACACACTTTTCATGCATGGTCATTGGTGGTACAGTGACGACCTTGGGTGCCTTCTGACTTGTAGGCCCCTCTCCCCTCTATCATTTTGATTTGGTTAAAGTTCTCTCTTTCTTTGTGAGTCTTGCTAATGGTTTATAGACTTGTTTGCTTTTTACAAAGTAAAAGGGAGACTGACATTGATAGAGAAAATGTGCACTGGTAAATGGTGTTTTATGTTGTATGTTGGAAACCTTATCATGAACAACCATCTAACCATGTTTTTTAAATAATGTAATTAATTTTAAGAAATGAAAACAATTTTGAAATGGAGCCACAATTAAAACGAGTTGAGGAAGCACTAGTATAAGAGCTAGGTTAAAGCTGAGCATTAGGAGTAAAGCCTGGGTGGCTCATGTGAAGTGAGGAGGAGAGAGATGTCAGTCTCCAAAAAGAAATATGCCACATTCTCTATCCACTTTTACCACTCATGTAAAGGCAATAGAAATGTAAGAAGAATTTCCTGTGCTTTGCATAAAAGTCAGTCCTAGACCATGAAGACCTAGTGTGGTCCTTTCAGGTCCTAACCTTTCCCATGCAGAAAAGAATTTCAGAAGTACAAGAAAAAATAAATATAAGTTTTCTTTGAAAGTTCTGCAGAAGAGAGAATAATGGGATAAAGGTAGATTGGGGTCTTATCTAGAGAGGAGAGTGAGCCCTAGTACATATGCCATTGTTAAAATATTAAAGTACTTGGATTGTTTCCAGATTCTGACTATTGTGGATAATGGTATGATTAAGATAGGAATGCAGAGGGATTTTCTGCATTGTTTTTTATTGGGCTTTTAATGTATATTACTAGGAATAGTATTGCTTGGAATGGAAGCTCAATTCTATTTTTTGAGGAACATCCTAAGTGCTTTCCAAAAAGGCTGGACCAGTCAATATTCTCACCATCAGTGAAAGAGAGTCCCTTTTTCTCTGCATTCACACCAGCACTGGTTTATCTTGTAGTTTGTAATGTGTGACACTTTCTGTTGTGTGAGATTATATCTCATTGAATTCTGGCTTTGCATCTCATATTTTTATGTGCCTGTATTTCTTTGCCAGAGAAAAATTTGGGAATAGTTGATGTCTTTCTTTCACTTTCTTTTCTTGCTGTTTGTTCCTGATGTAACTTCTCTAAGAGGGAGATCTAGCTTTCTGTGGGCCTGCAATGCCAACTATAGAGGTCTTATCTGGTTTTAGTTTATGTGTCCACAAAGTGGGTGCTGGCATCTAGCGACAGAGTGACTTCTTTAAATCCTATCTCTTAATTTCATTAAGTCCCATCAAACTATTGACATGAGGGTCCCTTTCCTTATATGTCCCACTACCTTCATATGCATAGATACTAAGGCAAGAGCTATATGGGGAATGCCATTATAAAGAGATAATAATGTTCTGTAAAGTAGAAGAGGATTGCAGAAGTAGCACCCATAGACTGGGAAGTGAAGATGAGGGAATGTAAAGATACAATACTCCGAGTTTTTTTTAATAGAAATATCATGAGATATAGAGTCAAAGAGTTGTTGGTGATTGAGTTTTAGCCATACAATATGCAACACTACCCCTTGACCAGAATACATTTCCCATCACCAATGTCCTCAGTTTTCCTCCCATAATCCCTACCAGCTGGTTTCTACAACAGTTTTCTCTCTCATTCAGTCTCTCTTTTCTTTCCTTTTCCTTTTGGGCTCTGCTGTTAGCAATACTAGAATACTGCTACTAAAGGAGTATCATGCATATCACTTTACCTAGTTTCAGCACCCAAATCTTGTTCATGTCTAGCTATTGTTGTCATCCCCTTTTCAAGTTTGCACCATGGAGTAGTCCTATTGGACCTCATTTGTATTATCTTTTGGTTTATTATTGTACTAGATTTCCTTTTAAATTTTTTAATGCATTCCACAAGTCACAGTGTTTAATTTCCTTCAGTGTCTATAATAGACTTGTAGCTGCAAAGAAAAGGAGAAAGGTCAGAGATGGGTCTCTAAGTGTTTTTAAAGGTCAAGTAAAATCTATAAAGACATCTGAAGTGGTTTCAGAATTAAACTTGATTGTTGTTTCACTTTCTCAAAAAAAATATGGGAGCTTAAGATTGGATGCCTGACACTGAAATAGTAGGACTGGCAGGCCAAAATATGGTTTTATATAAATTGACCCATGCAATGAAAAATTTCAATTTTATAATTGATTGCATAGAAATACATACAAATGACATCATAATTCATCTGGATATTTTTTACTTCTTTATTGAATTACATAAATATTTTATAAGGCTTTGTGTCATTACAACATCTTATTTTTGTTAAACATTTTTTAAACACACAACTTTGACACTTGTTTGACAGGGTCAAACATTCTGAAGAAACATAATTAGCTGGTAAATGCAGCACAGCAGGGGAAATAAAAATTGCTGTTTCCCATCGATCCAACCCAACCCACCCTATCCCCAAAGCACTAGAAGATCACTATTTGGCATCACATCATAATTATTAGATATCACTTGTTGTCCTTATAAATCAGTAGAGATACACATATAGAGAAAGGGAGAGGGAAGAGAAAAGGGAGAGCTGGATTTCTGTGTTAGGACCACCCATATCAGGTCCCCTAGATACAAGCAAAGCCATTTGTAGAACAAATTCCGTTCTCATTGAGTTGAGGAAAGGAGAGTTTGGGGCCATGCAAAAATGGGAGATTTACAGAGTTCTTGAGGATAGCATTGCTGTGTGGACACATGATTGGCTTGGACCCTGACTCTAGGTAATGGGATGTCCCTTGGGATGTTGGTCATTATTTTGCTTTGCTTACATAACTGGGATACCACTTTTAAAAAACAGTGAGCTGATTTTTTCATTTCATAAGTTACTGTCATGTTGAAATATCAGTAGGTTGGTTAGGTATGAGGTGAGTGAATGCTGAGGTAATATCCCTGATTCTAGAGCTCTAGATCCATACTAACAGATGATATGAGGGAACTTTTATAATGAACGTTGTAGGCCTCCAAGTTGTAAATCATCCTTTTCTGATCTATCTACAAGCTCTGGAGTAACAAATCAAAGCCAAAGCCACATGGGAGGAATAGAAAATAGGAAAAAATTTTCACAACAAATTGAGGCTTACACAGTTACTGAAATGTATTATGCTTGATGGTAAGGCTATTCGTAGCTCAGGCACTAGACACCACTTTACTTGCCAATGGGGTATTAAGAAACTGGTTAATAAGTGGTGATTAATTCCAAGGACCTTTTTTCTGCCCATAATAGTCTTAACCTTGATTTACCTCAAATGTCTGATTAAGTATGACAAAATGGAAACTTAAATAGCACTATATTTTTATTCTTACAAATGGAAAATTCTGGGCTGAGGAAGATTTGGTCTGGGCTTGTAGTAGAACAGCAACCAGAACAGATGTTCTAAGGTCCTATTCAGTTATCACTAATGCTTAGTAAACTAAAGTTTTTTAGTAATGAAGATCTCCTGGGGACAGGACAGATTCACACTCTCCGGGTTACCAACTTACTCCATTCTTATTGCTGCTTAATGTCTCTCTACTCAAATTAAATGTGAAAAATAATAATACTTCCTGTACTCATACAGGATTCTTCAGTTTTGTGGGAGAAGTCAATTTTCTCCAGGTAGACAAATGCCAATAATGTTTATGAAAATAGAATCTCTGCCTCAGACACTATTTATAAGCTCCTTAAATGCTTTAAATAGCATAGTAAGGAATAATGTTGGAAATATTATTTTTATTGGACACCATACATTTTTATTATACCCCATAGACTCCTATAAATGCTGCCTAAACTATATACAATTGGGAGCAGGAATGAACATTTCCTTACACCAATGGTAAAATTTATAAATCACTTGCTGCTGGAAGGCTGCTAATTTTTTCCTCCAAGGGTCATGGTCTTATCTTTTTATCTTCCAGTTCATCTTTTTCCATTAGTGGAAGGACATAGCATCTGGAATTTTATAACTAAAGCATATTGAGAAAGAGATTAATTGATCCCAACTAAACTGGACATGAAACTCTGAGTACACAGCAGGGCTATAATATGGGAAATTCCAGAGCTAGAAAAAACAACCCAGATGCAGAATGTTTCTTGAACAGTCATCCTCTCCAGCTCCATTATACTCTGTCAGAGAGACTATATACATATAAATATATAAATATATATACCTTGTTCCTGTTTGGATTAGGCCCTTTAAAAACACCTAAAATATAATAAAAACAATAAGAAATTACCAAGAAACTTTCACAGGCCACAAAATAGCATGTCTAGACTGATGGGACTGAGTACAAAAGATGCAGGGAAATGATGTTTCAGGAAACTTTAGTGCTACAGAAACATCTGCAGATAGTTAGCTAAGAGAGAGAAAAAGGGGGAACTCTCTTTTAACCCACTGGAAAGTGAAAGGGGGAAAAAGAGTCAAACAATATAATTTCACATTAAATTCAAATCTCATTAGCATCACTATCAAAAAACTAGAAGCCAATGCAAACACAACTATGATAATAATGACAAGTCAATGAACCACTCACAGAAGAGTAAATAGATTATCTTAACTAAAAAAAGAAAAATATATAGAGATACCAGTCTCTCAAAGTAAATGCAAGGGGGTCAGTGTGATAATTGAAAACTTTTAGAGAAAGGATCATGTGTTTAGATGTCATTGGTACCTTTAAATTACCAGAGATTTCAGTTCCCCAAACAGAAAATATTTTTGCTCCTTCCGTGTGTGTTTGTGTGTGTATATATGTCTGTATACTCAAGGGTCTGATTTTATGTCCATATATACATATATAGAAATACATATATATGTATATAAATTTCAACAGTGCTTCTCCGAAAAAAGGTCTATCTATAAATATAATTTATTTAAAAAGCATCTGACTCCCTGTAGGTATTATTTTTTGAAGGGTGTTAACCTGCTGAAGTTTTGCCAGAATGGTGACTGGCTGCGCTTGGGTTCGCTGACCTCAAAGACCTGTGACTGAGCGATGCCATCAGGGACCAGGTACTGGCCCTGGTTTAACGGATCCTGTGGTGGTGGGTAGGAAGGAGGAACTGAGCGAGCAGAGTTGACACCTAGAGTAGGAAGATCAAAGGGAAAGTATGTAAGAGAAAATAGTAGGGAGATTCTCAAATAACCCAGTACATACTTGGAACAGATAATTTTTAAAAGTCTATTTTAGAGAGTAAAAACTATAACTGCAAATGATCAAAATTGCAATATTCACCAAATCTTGAAATTGTTCAGTGATCACTAAATAATTATGACTTTTCTTATCACATGTATAGCTTTCATCCATGTATGACTGAAAATAATTGGTAGAATGATTCAATTATATTGACAAGTATAGTGAGAAATGGTGGGAATGTATTTAAGGTAGCACTCAAGAAATAGAACCTAAAGTAGTTTATTTCATGGCTCGGAATTCTTCCCCAACAAACTTTACAGGAGCTTTATTTAAAGCTTTTTCCAGCAAAAACTTGGAAGCAATTCTCCATTTAACCTCAACTTTGATATTTTCCTTACTCAAACCCTCCCTCCCCCACTGTGGAAGTGTCAAAAAACTGGTTAACAATTAATAGCTTCTGGGGCTGGAGTAAAAACAGTTATAACCCTGGCACAATATGGAGTCTCAGAACACTATTATGAGTAAATCCTGAACACTGATCCAGGTGTTATTTCTGAGCATAGCTAGGTGTGCACCCGCAAGACACAATAATATAAAATCACTAATGACTTCAAGACAGATCTTTTGAGTAAAACTATTTTCTAAAATATAAAGCTTGCCTTGTGTTCTACACCAGATTATGATAAACTAACAGCTCATTGACAGTAGTTTAAGAAGAGATCAAACACCACATCAGAAGACACAAAGTAATCTTTGAAAGAGTGAAAGCTTCAATGATTTCAGAACTTTTGTAGTAGGCCTGCAAACATTAAATCAAAACCAATGCAAATATAGTACTCTAAAATATGCAAGGCTATCCATTCATCAGTGCACATTTCCTACCACTAAAATGTGTCCTCATTTATGCCTGCCTCTATAAAACGCATTTATATTGTTGTTTTGTTTCTTTAGATCTTTAAAATGTATTTTATTAAAATATCATTGCTTACAAGAGCGTTCTTATACATTTTTCTTTTTAGCAATTCAAAAGATATTCATTATTGAGATTCAGCCATGCAGTATGCTTTTTCCACAACCATATCTCAGTTTTCCTCATACAGTCACCCATTCCCTCTTTAGTCTCTATATCTCCTTTCACTTTATTTGTTTTCTTACTTTTTGACAAATGTGGTTTGAAATAGTACTTTAAGTGCACTTGAAAGAAATCCAGTAAAGAACATTAATTCATAAATTTTCAACATTAGACATTTTATCAAATATCTTCTTAGACATAAATACCAGGAAACTAGAAGTTTGCCATAAAAATTCCCCCACGGGATCCTATTAAAAGGCCTGCTAAGGATGCTTTACCTCTTCGTGGAGAGTTGAGGAATTACTGGAGATATTTCTGAAATGCATGTCATGGTACTGACATTATATTCCCTTCATATTATTTGGCTAAATATTAATTCTCTCTTGTATATTTACAGGCTGAAATATGGCCTAAATCAAATTCTTTTGCCCAGAGGATTCTCAGTACCAAAATGAAACTGTGACAATTTTCTTCTCTCTGTCAGTCCTATTTATACCTAAAAGCCAAGTCAGGAACTTAGCTCTGAGTCATTAAAGCTCCTAGCTAGGCACAAAATTTACATTTCTTAAACTCAAAAGCAGTTTTCTCAGTTCAAGTTCAAAGAGTCTGTCAATCTGGTTTCAGCTATCAAATAGCCAAGCAGTTTCACTCTTTGTTATGCTACTACCCTGTTACTCCACCCCCCTATTCAACACTATCCTTCTTTTTTTGGGGGGGGCACACCCTGTGGTGCTCAGGGGTTACTCCTGGCTATGCGCTCAGAAGTCGCTCCTGGCTTGGTGGACCATATGGGATGCGGGGGATCAAACTGGTCAGTCCTAGGCTAAGGCTGGCAAGGCAGACACCTTACCTCTAGTGCCACCATGCTGGCCCCTAGCACCACCCTGCAGATCCCAACACTACCCTTCTAACTCAGAACTTCCTAGATAAGATCCTTTTCACCTGAGCTATGTAGCCAGTCTCCAGATTGCCATGTATATTAATAGGCCTACTGTTTATGTTTCTGTTTTTTCAAACTCCTGCTCTTTGTCAACATGAAAATTCCATTTATACCCAAGACTGTAGTTTTATACTTTATATACTCATAGCATGGAGATTAAATTTGGTCACATGCTTTCCAGAATGTGTGTCCCCATACATTTGTGTGTGGTCTCATTTCTTCATATTTTATATTTTCTTGCCTGGCTCTTGCAACCCACTCTCTCTGAAGTGGAATTATTAAAGTCCATCTAGCTCTGCTGGACAGAATCTGCCAGCAGCAATAGACCTCCACCTTCATTCCCCCTTAGTGACTTTTAAGGATTGAAGAAGACACAGGAACTGTTTTGCTCCTTGAGGAAGGGATTCATCTGCCCAGATAAGAAGGACCCCTTTCAGGTTCAGCTGACTCAGACCCAAAACCAGGGAAGAATTCAGATAGTCCTGATGCTCTTGCTGACAGTGGTGACCACGGGTTGGAATGAACATCCTCATTTGTCTGTGGACTTTACTTGAATTCTTACCCAGACTATGGATGGAGGGTTTGTGGGTCAAACTCTCACCCCTATTTGTTTAGGGTATCTGATTATGCTCCACAAGATCTGCTCACCCATTTATTCAGGATCACATAAGTGCAATCAAGATGATTGTGCTAAGGTCCAAGTATGTTTCAGTGTATAGGACAGAGAACCTCAAGGAGACTCAAGGAGAGTCAAGGAGATGACAGTCAAGGATAACCAGAAAACTTTAAGAACAATGAAGAAACTACACTCAGAAACTACAACTACACTCAGATAAGTACATAAATGCAGGAATGTCACCAAGCCCATCAAATGTCATAAGCCTATGGATCAAAACCTAAAATCACACTCATTGAGATGGCAAAAAATTTAATTAATGAATTTTAATTAAGCCAGTAAAATTTAGCAATTACTTGACGAGAAATTCAACCAAGTCAAAGAGTAACTGTTTCAGAGAATGACATATCCATACAAATAAAATTGATAGATCTAAAGAACAATTATCAAGCCATAGTAGAAGAATACCACAAGGGTATGATCCTTAGACAAACTTTATTGAAAATGAAGGCAAACTATTAAAGAAAAACAAAATCAAAATAAGGTACTTATATAGTAATGAAATTAAGCATCTCTGAGTTTTAAAGCAATATCAGAAGGTGAATAAAAGGGCACATGAAAGAATAAGTGGAGGGATAGATAACAGCTGAAAATTTCTCCACTCTCTGGAGGGAGTCAGATCTTCAGATTCAAGAGGAAAATAAACAAGGCAAACAAAATGGACTCAAACAGAACAAGACCAAGATACATAGTAATCAATCAAAATGCCAAAAAAGGTAAAATATTCTTAGAAATAGCAAAAAACGGAAGAGAATTTTTGAATATAAGAGAAATAGCATCAAAACTTAGGTTCTATTTGAAATTGTAGGTGAGAAAAGAGCAAGCAGATATATTCAAGTTACTGAAAGAAAGAAATGGCCAACCTAGAGTCTATTATAATTCAAAACCCTCATATAGATGTGATGGATGAAAAAATTCTTAGACAAGTAAGTGTTAGTGACATTTGTGATAATAAAATAGCCACGCGTGAAAGATCATTTAGAGAAAGCAAATAGTTCATTGTTGAAGCAACAAACCTACACAGTAAAACAGCAACTCAGCCCATTTAATCAATTATGTATGTGTATATCAATAGACAAAACGCTCACTTCAGAAAGCACAGAGTAATCAGCTATATCAATAAATTAAATTCATCCATTATCTTATATAGTGGACAAACCTAAAATCTTAGGATAGACATGGGCTCAGAATACAATTGTGCAAGCAATTGGGAAACAAAAATCAGCTATATTAGTAAATTTAAATTTATCCATTGTCTTCTACAGGGGAAAAACCTAAAATCTCAGGATAGACATGGGCTCAGAATGAAAGGATGGAATACAATTTTGAAAGCAAATGGGAAACAAAAAGCTGGAACAGATATATTTAATCAGCTCAACTTATGATCAAACTAAAACCAGCAATTATAGGAATGTGTGGACACAACTTATTGATCAAAGAAGGAGGAGACCAAGTAGTACTAACTTATAAATATATAATCATCAAATATGGTGTCAACAGATTGCAAGGGCTTTACTCACAAAACTAAAAAATAAATTGAAACATTATAGTAGTGGGAGAATTCAACATAGTAATGTAAATCTTGGGTACATCAGATAGAACATTAGTAAAGATACAAGAGCCCTACATGGGAAACTGGAAGAAACGAAACCAATGTATTTATAGAAGGCTTTTCATCTTCAAAAAGTAAAATACACATTCTTCTCTTCTGCACACAGAATGCTCTCCAGGAAAGATCACACTTTAGTTCATGCATATAACATGAATTCACAAACTTAAGAATTATACCACCCACACTATTGGAACCTAACATCATAGAAATAGAAATTAACCATATTCACAGGTGGAGAAACTCTAACACCTGGAAACTGAACAATATTCTGCTAAATAACAGCTGGATCAAAGAATAAATCAATAAAGGAATGAAATTATTTCTTGAGACTAATGAAAATGAAGAAAAAAGTTACAAATATATATATATACATATATATATATATATATATATATATATATATATGGGACTGTGTAAAAACAATACAATTGTGAAAATCAAGTGGGAAGGAAAGATAAAATGAAAAACCAAAATGTATACCAAAAATGTAAGGAGGACCCACAACAAATAAATCCATAGATTAGTAGAAGATGGGAAAAGATGGCACAAATCAAAAATGCTAGGAACAATCTGTGATAGAAATGGGATGAAGAGGGAATTTTTATCTATTGCAGGTGGGAATGTTTTCTTGCTCAACCACTATGGGAAAAAACCAGTGGATTTTCAATAAATTGTGAATTTATCTTATTTATGACTCAGAATTTCAACTTTTGGGTACCTATCCTTATGACTTAAAATATTCATTCAAAAAGACATATGTACACCATTAGTCATTGTTCATTATTCATTCACTTAGTAGTGTAATCAAGGTTTAAAATAAACCTACATATTCAATGAAGGTGCATGGATCGTGAAGATGTGATATGTATATACAAAATTAAATATTCTGCAGCTGCAAGAAATGATAAAGCCATGCAATTGCTGACAGCATGAATGGAACCAAAAGATATGACTAATGAACCAGAAATATGGTTAAATGAAACAGAAGGAGCATACATGCAGTATAATATACATTATCTGTGGTATATAAATAACTGCATGTGGAATTGTAATGTAATAAATGGAAAAATCCTAGATCAACCTTGCCCCCAGAGTACAGGGTTGAGAAAGAAAGAAATAGAGTGGAGAGAAGGGGAAGAAAAGTGAGAATCATGGGGGCTAGGAGTAAAGGGGATTCAGGTACATTGCTGGTGTTAAGAAATGTTAGAGCTAAGTACCCAAAACACAGAGTCCACAAGAGTTAAGTAATGGGATCCAAACTTTAACATACAAAACTTAAAAATGATACTTGTCAAAGTAATAAGCTGGGTGAGGCATGGGAGAAAGGGAGGGAACCTGGGAATATTTTGGAGAGAAATGATGTTGTAAGTATGATTGGTGCTGAAATATTTTATAACAATGATGGATAACTAGAACATTGTATATCTAAATATTGTATATCTAACTAGAATATTGTATATATCCAAAGTTATATGGATAACTTTGTAAATCATGGTGCTAATTAAAATAAAAATACTATATTTAAGAAAGGATAATGTATCCCATGATCAAAAACCCTCATTCAAATATATTGTAGAAAACTCTACCAAACCTTCAAAGATGACATACCATGTATGTTTTCAAAAACATTTAAGAAACAGAATCTTTTTTTTTTTTTTGGTTTTTGGGCCACACCCGGCGATGCTCAGGGGTTACTCCTGGCTATTCGCTCAGAAGTCGCTCCTGGCAGGCACGGGGGACCATATGGGGAACCGGGGGAATCGAACCGCGGTCCGTCCTAGGTTAGCGCAGGCACCTTATCTCCAGCGCTACCGCCCGGCCCCTGAAACAGAATCTTTTTTAAAACTTCTTTGAAGCCAACATTGCTATAATAATATAAATCTAACTGAAAAGAAAATTACATAAGAATATCCCTGTTGAACACTGATGCAAATATACTCATCAGACCCTTAATTAATGGCTAGAGCAATAGCACAGTGGGAAGGACATTTGCCTTGCGTGTATCTGACTTGGGTTTGAGCTCTGGCATCCCAATATGGTCCTCTGAGCCCACCAGGAGTGATTACTGAGCTAGAGTAACTCCTGAACACAGCTGAGTGTAACTCATTCTCCGAATCCTTAATTAATCCTTAATTAAGTACATATCAAAACAATTATAATCTTATATGATTAATCCCATAGAACCTATGAAAGTATATTTCAATAATATATCAATTAATGTAACATACCATACCAACAACAGATACGAATATATGAGTAAATTAATAAAGATAAAGTTTTGACAAATCTCAACATAAATTATGATTAAAAGAACTTAACAGAATTGAAACTTATGAAACATTCCACAAGAGAATAAAAGTCATTTACAATAAATCCACACAATATCATTATGCAACAGTGATTGTAACAGATTCCTCTGACAATAGGAATCTGATGAATTTATCTGACAATAAAGTCAATTTTACTCAGTATTATTCTATATACTTATTTAAGGAAACCTTTGCCACAGAAAATAGACAGCAATCAAGGTATAAAACTATTGATGAAATAGTACTCATTATAATAGCTAAAAGTTGGAGTGAACCTAAATTTCCAACAACAGACAAGTGGATCATAAAAATGTAGTACATATACCTGATGGAATACTGTATAGTTATAAGGAATTTTTTTGTTTTTGTTTTTGGTTTTTGGGGCCACACCCGGTGACACTCAGGGGTTACTCCTGGTTATGCGCTCAGAAGTCGCTCCTCGCTTGGGGGACCATATGGGAAATTGGGGGATGGAACCGCGGTTCGTCCTAGGCTTGTGCAGGCAAGGCAGGTACCTTACCTCCAGTGCCACCACCCGGCCCCTATAAGGAATTATTTTGTAATGACTGCCACATTTTCATTAAAACTAAAGGTTATAGATTAATTTTCCTCATATGTTCCTAACACTTTGTTTCTTTTTATAACAGCCACATCAAGACACTTTAGCACACTGTGATCTTTATTAAGATTCCAAGACTTATTATTGAAGTTTAACATGTTTATTTGTATCTGTGTTGGGATATCAATGCTTGATGTTCCACTTAGCCTAACACAACTGTACAGTGAAAAATATCAGAAATTTACCACAGCAGATTCTGATTGAGTCTGCCTCAGTAGCTTTTGCTTATAAATGTACAGTGTTGCCAGACAACCAATGTATCCAGAAGGAAGAATGTTGAATTTCTAGTCTTTATCACCTGCTTTCAATAACATATATGGATTATAATTGGTATAGTACTCTGTAAAATATAGTGTTGGTTCACAATTTGGTTTCATCCAAAATGAAGATCATCCCTGGTTTCTTGGTATCTCTTTATTTACAACTTAGTTTCACCCAAAACAAAGATTTACCTACTTACCTGTAGCTCATCACCTTAATACTCAGGCACACAACCTGCTTTCTCTAATCTCTTCACACTGTCTTCCCTAAACACAGAAGCACACATCTTATTTTATTCCATCTCACATCCTACCTGTTTGACTGACACAGAATCCACATCCTACTCTCCTGTAATATAAATATGCATTTCCCACCTATAGTAAATGAAGTTACTCTCCCAACTGGTTGATGCAACTGCTGGTTGATGCATCTTTGTGAGTACTCTATTCCTCCAGGATCAGACCTCTGGTGACGCTGATGACCTGGTAATCAGACCTCCAGTGACTCCGGGATCAGACCTTCAGTGACTCCAATCTCACCAGTGTCATTTACAACTAGCACCAGAATAGGTACACTGAACAGGAAACTGAATGGCAGCCCCACCAAGATACTCTGGGTCTAGCTATACCTTGTCAGAATCAGAATTCTCACAAAAGATGAAGCCAAGCTCCAGACTCCTACTGCAAGGGATAAGGAGCAATCTAAGCTGAAACATTACAGCTCCTCCCCAAATTAAACATGGACTATCCAAGAGAAAGAAAAAAGGAAACCAATTTCAACCCTGATATATCATTTGACAACAAGCTGACATATCACATTAAAACAGATATTACAAGAATAAGAGTGATCAGATTCAGAATTCTGGTTCTGTTTCTGAGGAAACTGGTCTGGCTTTCACTGGACTTCATAATTTAGCAAACACTTATTGTATGAACTCAATATTATAGGATCTACATGACTGAAACCCAACTACAATTATATTTGTAATCAAGGTGTTTATAAATATTTAATAAAAATTATATATGAGAAATCCCACCTGTCCAAGTGGTTCCCAACTGTGAGAGACTGTGAGTATTGCCTGTGCATGTTTTTTTTTGTTTTGTTTTGTTTTGTTCTTGTTTTTGGGTCACACCCGGCAGTGCTCAGGGGTTGCTCCTGGCTCCATGCTCAGAAATTGCTCCTGGAAGGCACGGGGGACCATATGGGGCACCGGGATTCGAAACGATGACCTTTTGCATGAAAGGCAAACGCCTTACCTCCATGCTATCTCCTGGGCCCCGCCTGTGCATGTTTTTCTACTGTCCTGTGTCCTGAACCTGTTGTGAGTGGGCCGAAAAGGTCCCACCAAAATTACACTCCTAGAGTAACACAAGCAGTGTTGGAAAGCAAAAAAAGACTGTGTCCTTGAGTGAAAACCGGCTATCAGCAGTAAATTGCAGAAAGGCAGGTTCCCTGTCTGTGACATCAGGCTGGAGAAATCTGTGCTTGCCTGAGTGGTTCCCAACTGCGAGAGACTGTGAGTGTTACCTGTGTGTGTTTTTCTACTGTCCT
>PVKC010016003.1:0-21077 GCA_004027635.1 Crocidura indochinensis
TTTGGGGGGGGGGTCACACCTGGCAGTGCTCAGGGGTTACTCCTGGCTCCATGCTCAGAAATTGCTCCTGGCAGGCACGGGGGACCATATGGGGCACCGGGATTCGAACCAATGACCTTTTTGCATGAAAGGCAAATGCCTTACCTCCATGCTATCTCTCCGGACCCCTCAAGGGCACATTTTCATCACACCCTGGTATTGTTGAGTTTTAGAAATAATTTGCAGCACAAAGAGATTGGGTAGAGTTCTTGCACTGGGGGTTCTTTTGGAGCAGAGTCTGGTTTCATGACACAGTCCATATTTGTGGGGAGTGAGAAGGAGGACCACAAAGCATGAGCCAGAAGGAATGTTGTTTGTAGTTTCTTGTTGGGAGACAAGATGGGGAGTTGAGAGTGTGTTTTTTAGTTTTGGGAGCTGGGTGGTGGCTTATTGGGCAGGAGGTCTGTCTCAGTACCTAATGAGGTACTGAGGGTAAAAAGCCTTAAATAAGGAGGGATATTGTATCAGGATCTGGGGGTGAATGATGAAGGATTTCTGAAGTGGGGGAGGAGGAATAGTATATAGGAGGGGTTATAACCACTCTAGGCATGGATTGTTAACAATGTAGGTTTGACACTCAAAGTGGAGTCCTCTTTCTATATACTCATGTCCACATAAAGACATACATTAGTGATCTATTTATTCTTAAGTTGTTGTTAGAGGTATGACCCTATGGGATGGGTCTGAGCTCTTAAGAAATGGTTGAAAAATAAGTAAATACAGTAAACATAAATTTAAAGCAAAAAAATTGGGTTAGGGTGTCGGAGTTGAAAGGTTTTCCCAATTTCTAGGCACTTCATCACTATTGGGGGTGGACCTTACTAAATGAAGGTTTCAAGGTTAGATAATGGCTAGAGAAATTTAAGTTATGCATAGTTTTCTTGCCTAGTGTCCTAAGCAATGTGGTATTGGGGCCTATAAGAGGTGGCTACCCTATGTAATATTGTCCACTTCATCTTATGTATTATAGTTCCTTTCCTAAAGTGAAACTAACAGTGTGGGTTTTATTTATCATATATTGAATTTATGATGATAAAAACGAAGAAGAATAAAGGAGAGGAGGAAAGAAGAAGTAGGGAAGAGAGAGAGGAAGAGAGAGAGAAAGAATATGATAATTTGCCAAAAGGTGTTTAATAAGTAGGCCTGGTAACAAAAGTCTGTGGTTCACAGTTGACTGTTTCAGTGGTTTGAATGATCATATGCTTTAGGTCCTAAGAGAGGACAAAAGGAAAAGTGTAAATTAAAGTATTTTATCAAGACATTATCATAATGCAGATTGTATATGGTATCTTAGCATACGATTAAGTACCAAGGTGTAAAATTAGGGTGTCCACCCTTTGTATCCAAGAATCACTGTGGACATAGAAGCTGAAGGGTTATTTTATATCTGGTAAGATTTATTCATTAAAATATATTGTTAGGAATCACTGCAGCTAGAATGTCTGGATTCCAATAATGCTCTTTACCTGGTTCTGTGGATAAATACCTTAAGACAGTATTATAGATCTTTGTAGTTAGAGGTGATTACACAGCTGTTCACTCTAAACCACTGTTCTCATTGTTGCTGATTTCTTTATGGTACAATGAAAGGTTGAGGTTTTGCTTCACTTTTCTTCCTCTTACTTGATTTGAACACTTCTCCTCGTTAAATGCTGACAACTCCCCTCTCTGTGATGTCAGGCTGGAAAATCTACGCCGGCCCAGTGGGGCCTGACTGTGAGAAACTCTGAGTGCTGCCTGTGTGTGTGTGTGTGTCCTGTCCTGTCTCCTAAACCTCTTGGGAGTGGGCTGAAAAGGGCCCAGAAAATTCGCTCTCCCAGAGGTTCATTCAAGGGGCTGGAATGTCAAGGGACTGCTTCTTAAAGTGAAAACCGGCTATAAGCAGTACTTCACAGAAGGCAAGTCCCCTATTTGTGATGCCAGGCTGGGAAAATCTACGCCGGCCCAGTGGGGCCTGACTGTGAGAAACTGTGAGTGCTGCCTGTGTGTGTTTTTATCCTGTCCTGTAACCTAAACCTTTTAGGAGTGGGCCAAAAAGGGTCCAGAAAATTCACGCTCCTAGAGGCTCCTAAAGAGCATGGACACGTAGTGAAGCAGAGTGGTTGTGTGCTCTTTCTAAGGAAAGAACACTACTGCAACAAGAAGAAAAAAATCACACTAAGAACTGAAGCCCAGCATCTCTCCCCAGACTGTCTTCTCTGCTGCGTGCTATCACCTAAGATTTGATCCTGTGTGAGGCTTCATCCACAGAGGGATCCTTTTCCTTGAAGGCAAGTCGACCCAACCAGAAAGAGTGGAGCAGAGGAGCATGGCCACGCACATCATTTAGACAAAGAACACCACCACAACACGTAGAAAAACCCACAATAAAAGTGTGACAATGGGGAAACAATGCAGGCCAGCATCAGATATAGAGAATGAAGATGACAATTCTGATGACCAGAAAACGGCCAACCAACCAATCAATTTCTCAGATAAGGAGTTTAGACAAGAAATATGGAAGATGTTCAAAGAACTCAAAGAAACCATGGATCGAGTTGAACAGAACACTAATTAGATCCAAGAAAATATGAAGACAGAAATCACAAAACTCCAAACTGAAATAGCAGGTCAAATAACAGGCCTGAAAAGCTCAGTAAATGAATTCAATGGCAAAATGCATATGCTCTCCAACAGGCTAACAGAAGCTAAGAATAAAATTGGTACTGTGGAAGATGAGATAAATAACAACTCCATACAGTGGGAGAGAATGGAAAAAAAACATAAAGCAAATGAATAGACAATGAAAAAATTAGTCAAAGAATGGGAACAGATGAAAATAGAAGCTATGATAAGCTCAACAGAAACAACTTAAGAATCATTGGAGTCCCAGAGACATAGGAAGAAAATCTCCAGAAAGAATCAATAGTCAAGAACATCATTAAAGAGGAACTTCCAGAGCTAAAGAATACATGCAATCAAATCCGGCATGCCCAAAGAAACCTCAGAAAAAATACCCCAAGACACATCCTACTCACAACAACGAATCCCACAGATAGAGACAGAACTCTGAAAGCAGCAAGATCAAAAAGGGAAATTACATTTAAGGGAACATTCTTGAGATTTACAGTAGATCTGTCACCAGAAACACTGAAGGTCAAAAAGCAGTGGTGGGACATAGGGACAAAACTCAATGAATTAAATGCTTCGTCTAGAATACTGTACCCAGCAAAAATCACTTTCAGGTTTGATGGAAAAATACATGGTTTCACAGACAAACAAAAGCTCAGGAACTTTACAGACTCAAAACCAGTCTTAAGAGAAAAACTGAAAGACCTAACTTAAGACAAGACTAACCAAAAGACACACCAAATTTCCATATAAAGATGGCATTAAATCCCAGAACAATTCTTTCTCTCAATATCAATGGACTAAATGCACCAGTTAAGAGACACAGAGTGGTAAAATGGATCAAAAAACTCAATCCAACCTTCTGCTGCCTATAGAAATGCACCTGAATAGTCAGAACAAATATAGACTCAAAATAAAAGGCTGGAGGAAAATTATCCAAGCAAACAACACCCATAAAAAAGTTGGAGTGGCCATATTAATATCAGATGATGCAAACTTTGTACTAAGGAAAGTTGTTGTAAGGGACAAAGATGGACATTTTGTATTAATCAAGGGATATGTACAGCAGGAAGAAATCACTCATATATATATATATATATATATATATATATATATATATATATATATATATATATATATATATATATATATATATATATATATATATGCACCAAATGAGGGTCAGCAAAATATTTACTACAATTGCTGACATATCTGAAAAATAATATCGATGACAACACAATAATTGTGGGGGACCTCAACACAGCTTTGTCAACACTGGATAGGTCAACCAGACTGAAACACAACAAGAATATACTAGACCTGAGAAGAGAAATGGAAAAAGAGGCCTAGTAGATATATATAAGACACTCCATTCCCAGAAACCTGGATACACGTTTTTCTCCAATATACATGGAACATTTTCCAGTATAGACTACATGCTGGCACATAAAACATACCTCCATAATGTCAAGAAGATAGAAAGTTTGCTACTCTCACTGAACACAAGGCTCTGAAATAATATGTGAATTCCAAAGGGACTCAGAAGAAAAACTTTAAGACCTGGAAGTTAAATAGCCTAATACTGAATAACCAGTGGGTCTGAGATGAAATCAAAGAGGAAATCAAAACTTTCCTGGAAACAAATGATAATAAAGACACAAACTATCAGAACTTATGGGACACTGCAAAAGCACTACTGAGAGGAAAATTTATAACTTTGCAACCACACATCAGGAAGGAAGAAGAGGCCTACCTGAATAACTTAATGATGCAGCTCATAGAATTAGAAAATGCTCGGGGCCCAGGAGATAGCATGGAGGTAAGGCGTTTGCCTTTCATGCAAAGGGTCATCGGTTCAAATCCCGGTGCCCCATATGGTCCCCCGTGCCTGCCAGGAGCAATTTCTGAGCATGAAGCCAGGAGTAACCCCTCAGCACTGCCGGGTGTGACCCCCCCAAAAAAACAAAAAACAAAAAAAGAATTAGAAAATGCTCAACATAGGAACCAAAAATAGGGAGGCAGAAGGAAATAACAAAGCTGAGAGCAGAAATCAACAAAGTGGGAACCCAAAAAACCCTGAAAGATCAACGAAAGCAATTGGTTCTTTGAAAAAAATAAACAAGATTGATAGACCACTGGCAAAACTAACGAAGAAAGAGAGAGAAACTTGATAACTCATATTAGGAATGAAAAAGGAGAGATCACTACTGATATAGTAGAGATTCAAAGGGTAATCAGAAACTACTTTTAGAAACTCTATGCCACTAAAAATGAGAACCTTGAAGAATGGATAAATTCTTGGATTCTTATACTCTTCCATGGTTGAATGAAGAGGATGTAGCATATCTAAACACCCCATCACTATTGATGAAACTAAAACGGTAATCAAATATCTGCCCAAAAACAAAAGCCCAGGCTAAGATGGATTCACTAATAAATTCTTTCAAACATTCCAAGAGGAACTACTACCAATCCTGGCAAGACTCTTTCATGAAATAAAAAAAACGGGAACACTTCCAAATTGCTTTTATGAAGCCATCATCACCTTGATACTTAAACCAGATAAAGATGTTACGAAAAAAGAAAATTACAGACCAATATTGCTGATGAATGCAGATGCAAAGATCCTAAACAAAATCCTGGCAAATACGATTCAATGCCTCATTAAGATCATCCACTACGATCAAGTAGGTTTCATCCCAGGAGTGCAAGGATGGTTTAACATCCATAAATCTATCAACATAATACACAACATCAACAACAAGAAAAATAAAAATCACATGATCATATCAATAGATGCAGAGAAAGCATTTGATAAGTTTCAATACCCAGTCTTGATCAAAACTCTCAGTCAGATGGGAATGTAAGGTACCTTTATCAATATATTTAAGGCTATATACCACAAATATTATCCTCATTGGAGAAAAACTAAGAACCTTCCCTCTAAATTCTGGCACAAGACAAAGCTGTCTTCTCTCACCACTCCTATTCAACATAGCACTGGAAGTACTTGCTATAGCGATTAGGCAAGAAAAAGATATCAAGGGAATCCAGATAGGAAAGGAAGAAGTCAAGCTCTCGTTGTTTGCAGATGACTTGATACTCTACTTAAAAAACCCTAAAGACTCTACCAAAAGCTTCTAGAAACAATAGACTCATATAGCAAGGTGGCAGGCTACAAAATTAACACACAAAAATCAATAGCCTTTCTATTCATCAGTAGTAATAAGGAAGAAATGGACATTAAGAAAACAAACCCATTCACAATAGTGCCACACAAACTCAAATATCTTGGAATCAACTTAAAAATGTGAAGGACCTATTCAAAGAAAACTATAAAACTCTGCTCCAAGTAATAAGAGAGGACATGCGAAAATGGAAACACATACCATGCTCATGGATTGGCAAGGATTAACGTCATCAAAATAGCAATACTGCCCAAAGCATTGTACAGATTTAATGCTATCCCTTTAAAGATACCTGTGACATTCTTCAAAGAAATGGATCAGGCACTTTTGAAATTAATTTGGAATAATAAACACCCTAGAATAGCTAAAGCAATCATTGGGACAAAGAATATGGGAGGAATTACTTTTCTCAACTTTAAACTTGACTACAAAGCAATAGTTATGAAAACCGCATGGTATTGGAATAAAGACAGGTCCTCAGATCAATAGAATAGAGGTGAATACTTAAAGAATGCTCCCCAGGCATACAATCACCTAATTTTTGATAAAGGAGCAAGAACTCCTAAATGGAGCAAAGAAAGCCTCTTCAACAAGTGGTGTTGGCACAATGACTACCCACTTGCAAAAAATTGAACTTATACCCCCATTTAATATAATGTATGAGGGTAAAATTCAAATGAATTAAAGATCTCGATATAAGACCCAAACCGGGGGGCTGGAGCGATAGCATCGATGTAAGGCATTTGCCTTTCATGCAGAAGGTCATTGGTTTGAATTCTAGCATCCCATATGGTCCCCTGAGCCTGTTAGGAGTGAATTCTGAGCGTGGAGCCAGGAGTAACCCCTGAGTGCTGCTGGCTGTGACCCAAAAACCAAAAAAAAAAAAAAAGACCCTAACCAAAAGATATATAGAACAACACGTAGGCAAAACACTAGGACATTGAGACTACAGGCATATTCAAGTAGGAAACTGCAGTTTCCAAACAAATGAAAGCACAGATTAATAGATGGGAATATATTAAGCTGAGAAGCTTCTGCACCTCAAAGAAAATACTGCCCAGGATACAATATCCACCCACTCAGTGGGAGAAACTATTCACCCAATACCCATCAGATAAGGGGCTAATCTCCAAAATATATAGGGCACTGACAGAACTTTACAAGAAAAAACATCTAATCCCATCAAAAAATGGGAAGAAGAAATGAACAAACCTTTGACAAAGAAGAAATACAAATGACGAAAAGACACATAAATTCTCCACATCACTAATCATCAGGGAGATGCAAATCAAAACAACTATGAGGTACCACCTCACACCACAGAGAATGGCACACATCACAAAGAATGAGAACAAACAGTGTTGGCGGGGATGTGGAGAGAAAGGAACTCTTATACATTGCTGGCAGGAATGCCGTCTAGTTCAACCTTTATGGAAAGCGATATGGAGATTCCCCCAGAAACTGAAATTTAGCTCCCATAAGATCAAAGTATCCAATATCACTCCTAGGAATATACCCTAGGAACACAAAAATACAATACAAAAATCCCCTCCTTACACTTATATTCATTGTAGCACTATTTACCAGAGCAAGACTCTGGAAACAACCAAGTGGTACATATATACAATGGATTATTATGCAGCTGTCAGGAGAGATGAAGTCATGAAATTTTCCTATAAATGAATGTACGTGGAATCTATTATGCTGAGTGAAATAAGAGAGAGAGAGAGAGAGAGAGAAAGACGCAGAATGGTCTCACTCATGGCTTTTAAATAAAATTAAAGACATTCTTGCAATAATAATATTCAGATACAAAAGAGAGAAGGGCTAGAAGTTACTGCTCACCTCATGAAGCTCACCACAAACAGGGATGAGTTTAGTTAGAGAAATAACTACATTTTGAACTATCCTAATAATGAGAACTTATGAGGAAAATAGAAAGCCTGTCTAGAGTACAGGCAGGGGTTGGGTTGGTAGGAGGGAAATTTGGGACATTGGAGATGGTAATGTTGCACTGGTGATGGGTGGTGTTCTTTCCATGACTGAAACCCAATCACAATCATGTATGTAATCAAGGTGTTTAAATAAAATATATTAAAAATGCTGACACTATGGTGCTTGGAGTTTCTAATCTATTAGACCATTGTATTTGTTCTTGAATTACTATATATACGTATATATAAGATATATATTCTAACTACTTCAAATACTGCTATCATTCTGTATTTATCCTTCTTCTTCTTGTAAGTCAACCCTTGAAGAGGTTCACTGATGGAGGGATGGAGAATAAGGTCTTTCCCCTCCAGCTTGGAGCACCCGTCTTCCACCCTGCTCAACCAGCGGTTCTGAGGTGAATGCGGCAGTAATAAAGCCAGCAGGCAGCCAGGCTTCCAAAGAAAACAGCTCTTTATTCCGTGAAGAGGCCGAAGCCAAAAGGCCTAGGAATAGGCCAGGAAGAAAAAAGCCCCCAGCCTTCCAGATATTTGCTTTTATGCTCCCAGAATCAGGTACCACCCAATGGTGGAAGCAGAATCAGGTACCACCCTAGGGTGGGGGCAGAATGGCAGGTCACACCCTAGGGTAGGGCACAATCACAGATCAGGGTAGGGTCAGTAACATAATAATCCCATGAAATGTTTACATACACAACACTTCTGATTTATTTCATTTAAAATAATATTTTCTAGATCTATCCATGTTGCTGTAAAATCCATGATTGTATCATTTCTAACTGCTTTGTAATATTACATTATGTATAAGTATCACATCTTAATGATCCACTCATTTGTTGTTGAATAGCAAGGTTTATTACAAATCTTTGTTATTGTACTATGTGCTGCGATAAATAGTGAAGTGCATACAGACTTTGGGTTGAATGTCCTGTCTTGAGGATAGATGCCCAGGAGAGCAATTGCTGGGTCATATGGCAGCTCAATTCTGAGTCTACTGAGCGCTCTCCATACTGTTTCCATAGTGGGTGGACCAGGCAGCATTCCCACCAGCAGTGAACAAGAGTTCCTTTCTTACCACATTATCGCCGAGAGAGATTGGTCCTGTTGTTTTTGATGTTAGCCATCCTCACTGGTTTAAGGTGGCACCTCATTTTTGTCTTTATTTGGATTTCCCTAATAATGAGTAATGGTGAGCATGTTTTCATGTGTTTATTGGCCATCTGTCAGTCTTCCTTGGGGAATTGTCTATTTCTTCTCCCCCCTTTTCCATGGCTTTATTAGATTTTTTTTGGAGTTCACCTTTCTGAGTGCTTTGTTTTTCCTAGATATCAACCCTTTATCTGATGTGTTGAGTGCAAAATTTATTCACACTTTGTTGACTGTCTTCTAATTTTAACCAGGGTTTCTTTCACCATGCAGAAAGTTTTTAGTTTGATGTAGTCCCATTTATTTAGGTTTGATGCTAAATGTTTTACCAGTGGCATTCTGTCATCAAAGAATTTTTTGATATATAAATCTTGAAATGTTCTGCCTATTTTTTCCTCAATGAACTTTGTATATTCTGGTCTGATTTCAAGGTCTTTAATTCATTTTGAGTTGACTTTTTTGTAAGGTGTGAGATATGGATCAATCTTTAATATTTTACTGGTGGTTATCCGGTTGTTCCAACACCATTGGCTGAAGAGACTGTTTTTGTTCCAATTCAAGTTCTTGGCTCTTTTGTCACATATTAGTTGACTATATATTTTGGGTATATCCCTGGATAATTTACTCTAACTTACTGATCTGAGAATCTGTCTTTGTTCCAGTACTATGCTGTTTTGATTACTATAGCTTTATATTAAAGTTTCAGGTTAGGTACAGAGATGCCACCCAGCTTTTGTTTTTCATTTATATTTGGCTAACCTGGGTCTTTTGTGGATCTATATAAATTTTATAATGATTGCTCTAAGTCCGAGACAGCATGGAGGTAAGGCGTTTGCCTTTCATGCAAAAGGTCATCGTTTCGAATTCCGGTGCCCCATATGGTCCCCCGTGTCTGCCAGGAGCAATTTCTGAGCATGGAGTCAGGAGTAACCCCTGAGCGCTGCCGGGTATAACCCAAAAATCACACACACACACACACACAAAAAAGAGATGTTTGAATTTGGGTATAGATTACATTGAATCTATATAGAAGTTTGGGTAAGATAGTCATTTTGATGATATTGATTCTACCTACCCATGCATGGGATGTTCTTCTATTTCATTAGGTCCTCTTTAATTATTTTCTGAAGTGTTTTGAAGTTTTCATGTAATATGTCCTTCACTTCTCTTGTCAGATTGATTCCTAGATATTTGATATATTTGGATACTATTTTAAATGATATTAACTCCCTAATTTCTTTCTCTACTCCATTATTTGTATAAAGGAATGTTACTGTTTTTTATGTACTGATTTTGTAGCTGGCACTTTGTGTATTGGTTAATTGTTTCTAGGAGTTTTTCGTAGACTCTTTCGGGTTTTTGATGTATAAAAGAGATAGCTTCCTCTTTCCTTATCTGGATTCCTTTGATTCCTTTTTCTTGTCTGATTGCTATTTCTAGGACTTCTAAAACTATGTTGAATAAGAGTGGAGAGAGTGGACAGCCTTGCCTAGTTTCTGGCCTTAGTGGAAATGCTTTTGCTTTTTATTACGATTAGGAATAATGTTGGCTGTGGGCTTTTTATAATATCTGTAACCGTCTTGAGAAACTTTCCTTCCAGTCCTGTTTTGCTGAGTGTTTTCATTATGAGAGGGTGTGGGATTTAATCAAACATTGTCTATGCATCGATTGATATAATTATGTGATTTTTGTCTTGTTGATGTGGTGTATGATGTTGACTGATTTGCATATGTTGAACCATCTTTGCATCCTTGGAATGAAACGCGTTTCATCATAGTGTAAATGATTTTGATGTATTGTTGGATTCAGTTTACTAAGATTTTGTTAAGGATTTTTTGCATCTATGTTCATTAGTGATATTGGTCTATAGTTTTCTTTCTTGGTGGTGTCTTTGTCATCTTTGGAAATGAGTGTTATTAGCCTCATAAAAGGACTTAGGAAAGATTCCTGTCTTTTTAATGTTTTGGAAGAGCCCGAGGATCAATGGTAGTAATTCTTCTCATAATTCTTGGTAGTACTCACCTGTAAAACCATATGGACCTAGACTTTTGTTCTTGGGGAGATTCTTAATTACTGTTTCAATTTCCTTAGATGTTATTGGCTTGTTTAGACTTTCTGCATTCTCCTTATCAAGTCTCAGAAGATGATATTTTTTCTAGAAATCTGTCAGTTTCCTCTGGGTTCTGTAACCTGAGTATATTTGTTCATAATAATTCCTCATGGATGTCTGGAATTTCGTGGGGCTCTGATATAAACTCTCCCCTTTCATTTGTGATCCTACGCTTTTGGAATGTTTTCCTTTTTGTTATGGTGAGTCTTGCCAGCGTTTTATCTATCTTGATTATTCTTTTGAAAAACCAATTCCTGGTTTTATTGATTTTTTGGTAAGGTGGCCTTAGTTTCTATGTTGTTTATGTCTGATCTGGTTTTTATTACTTCTTGTCTTCTGGCTGTGCTTGGGTTTTATTGCTGTTGTTTTCCCAGATCCTTAATGTGCCCCTTCTGTATTGCTCTGAGTTTTCCTCTAATTGCTGCCTTTGCTGAGTTCCACAGATTTAGACAATTTGTCTCTTGATTATTATTCATTTCAAGGAATCTTTTTATTTCTTTCTTGATTTCCTCTCTGATATAGCTGTTGTAGAGCAGCATGTTATTTAATCTCTAGTTCTTGGATTTTCTCCACAACTTTTTTCCAGTCAATCTTGGTCTCTGTTGCCTAATGATATGATAGGGTGCTTCTAATAATCCTTATATTTATGACTCTTTGCAAGTTTGAATTATATCTTTGAATTATATATATGGTCTATTCTAAAGAAGGTTCCATGTGCACTTAAAAAGTATGGATATTCTACTTTCTGGGGATGTAGGGCCCTGTAGAAGTCTATTTGTCCTAGTTCTTCTAATTTCTAAGTTAAGGCTCTACATCTTTGCTAGTTTTCTACCTAGTAGATCTGTCTAGTAGTAATAATAGCATGTTTATGTCTGCTACTACTATCACATTACTTTCCGTATGTTTCTCCAGGTTTGCAAGCAAATGCCTTACATATTTTGCTGGCTTAGCATTTGGTACATAAATGTTGACCAGAGTTAGTACTTCTTGCTTTATTATCCCCTTGATCAGTAAGTAGTGACCCTCTTTGTCTCTAATTACTTTCTTGAGGTTGAATGCAATTTGGTCTGATATAGAATGGCTGTCCCAGCTTTTTTTATTTTCCATTGGCTCGATTAATTGATTTCTTTTTTTTTTTTTTTTTTTTTAGTTTTTTGGGTCACACCCAGCAGCGCTCAGGGGTTACTCCCGGCTCCATGCTCAGAAATTGCTCCTGGCAGGCACGGGGGACCATATGGGGCACCGGGATTCGAACCAATGACCTTTTGCATGAAAGGTAAACGCCTTACTTCCATGCTATCTCCCGGGCCCCTAATTTCAATCCTTTTATTCTAAGCGTGTGTCTATTGTATTTTTAGGTATGTTTCTTGCAGGCAACAAAATCTGTTTTTTGTTTTCTGATCCAACCCTATTCTATGTGTCTTTTAATTGGAGAGTTTAGTCCATTGACATTTAAGGAGATTATTGACAGAGAGGGCTGTTTCGCAATTGTTTTGTGTAGAGTGATTTTGTTACAATTGTGTATTTGGATGTGTAATTCATCTCTGAGTATTTCATTTAGATTTGGCTTGGTTAGTACAAATAGTGCAAGTTCTTTTTTTGTCTGAGAATGATTTTAGTCTTCCCTCCCATATGAATGAAAGTTTTGCTGAATAGTGGACTCTAGGTTGGAAGTTTCTTTCATTCAGTAGTTTAAATATGTCATTCCACTATATTCTTGCTTGAATTGTTTCAAATGGGAGATCTGGTTTGATTCTTATATTCCTTCTTTTGTATTTGATTTTTTTCTCCCTTATTGCTTTAAGGAATTCATCTCTCTCTCTCGCTCTCTCTCTTCCTCTCTCTCTCTTTCTCTCTCTCTCTCTGCCATTTGCATTACTATGTGTCTTGGTGTTGGTTTATTAGGGTCTATCTTATTACGGACTCTTTTTCACCTCTTGGATTTGCACCAGAGCGTCTTTTCAGAGGGTACAACATTTTTCTGTTATTTTTTTCCCTCACCACTCATTCTTTTCCTTTCCCTATTTCCTCCTTTTCTGGTATTCCTACAATCCATAGATTATTTATTTTGTCTTCGTTCATTAAATACTTAACATTTTTTCCAATGCTTTACTTCTTATTTACTTATTGGCTTCTTTTTCAGTTTTGTTTTGTAGTTTTTCTTCAAGTTCTATGCAATTCTCCAACTGTATAATTCTGCTCTTATGTCTTGCTAAGACATTTTTTTATTTTTTCTTTTCTTTAATTCCATCTGTATGGATTCTCTCATCTTCTGTAAAAGTTATTTGAGTTGGTTGATTTGTTCATCTAGGATTTCTTGATCTTGCTAGTGATTCCTTGATTTCTATGACCATTGCAATCATTGCCACTTTTAGGTCCTCATCAGTTAGGATCATGCATTTTGGTGGACTTGGAAACTTACTTGGATTTCTCTATATATCCCCACTGCTAGTGTCTTCCTTAATTTACCCATATTTCTTTGCATTTGGTGCCTTAGAGTATTCTGCTTTTGGGTCTCAGCCCTCCTTTTCACCAGTTTTATAGGGCTGGGTTCTTCTCTGGAGTGCAACCCTAAGTGGAGATGAGGACAGCTCAGGTTTGGCTCCACCCTCAGGTCACCTCCTGCCTGATACCTATGTGAAGGTGCAGATCCCCTCTGCACCACGCCCTTAAGCATCCGTAGTCTGCCCTCAAGTCTCCTCCCTATACTTTTGAGAAGGTGCAAGGTTGCACTCCTTTCTACAGTCCTCAAGTACCCACAATTTATAATTAATTTTTTACAAAGACTATATTTAAGTTATTCAGATAGTTTTAGTCATAACAATGTTCCACTACTAAATTCCATCCGCAGTGTCAATGTCTCTCCATCAGTCATCCAAAGCATTTCTCCTATAGCCTATCCCAACCACCTGACCACATGTTTGGTTAATTTTGGTTATCATGCTTAGTGTATTGTTTGCTATGCGGTTTGGAAAGATATTATACCATACCTCTACATCACCTATTTATTAATTTTCTTATTGTTTTCTTCTACGACCTACTTACTATATGCACCATAGAAAAAATTGTGAAGAAAAGTGTTGTTTTATCTAATAACTTTTATTGATTAAAATAAGGTACACAAAAGCTGAGGCTATCTAATAAAGCTTTCCCTTCACTTTACCTGAAGATTTTATTTTTCATGTCAAAAGTATAGTTAGAAATAGAAATTATATTATCTAAACACAGAAACACATTCCAATTGTCAGTCATATCTAGTGAACGCTGATAATTGTATAAATGGTAGTTGGGTTCGTTTGGGCCAGAAGGTAGGTTAACAACTATGCAGAGAAACTGTTTCTCGGGAATGTGTATCTTTTCAAATAGAAAGATATAATTAAAATTTGAACTATTAAATGAACTGTCAAGAAAACAAATAATATTATTGCTCTATTTCTCATTTATTTCTAAAGTAAAGATGAGCTAAATTGAGCGTGAAATTCAAATATTAGATCTATAAGATATTTTTAACCTGGGAATTTTTATAATCAGAGAAGTTTTCCAAGTTACTGTCTCCTATAATAAGCAGTTTTTGGAATCTGAGATTGTTACAAGCATATGGAGAATGTGATCTGCCTGTGGTGTATTGCTGAGAACAAATTTTGCTGAGTTTCCGATTTGCTTACAAAGTGATTTTTAAAAAATGTATTATTCCAGATGGTCTTGCTCAGAGTACAAAAATTTGATTGAATAAAGCAGTCACCAATACTATATTCTTAAAATGTTTTCTTGTCTCATAAATTTTCTTAAACTGGCCACATAAAAGTCTGTTATGAAAGCTAAATTAAATTAAGGCTAAATTAAGAAAAATGATAAGTGAGAAAAATGCACAAGGAAGGTGAAAAAGTTATAAAGTGGAAGGAAATTGAACTAATATAGTTGGAGTAGTTTAAAACCTATGGGGCCGGGCGGTGGCGCTGGAGGTAAGGTGCCTGCCTTGCCTTGTGCTAACCTAGAACGGACTGCGTTTCGATCCCCCAGTTCCCCATATGGTCCCCCGTGCCTGCCAGGAGCGACTTCTGAGCGAATAGCCAGGAGTAACCCCTGAGCGCCACTGGGTGTGGCCCAAAAACCAAAAAAAAAAAAAAAAAAAACAACAACAACAACAAAAAAACCCTCATCTAGTTATTACAAATATATTTACATAGTTCTTCAATTCTATATTCAGTTAGACATTGTTAATGCATACAAATAATATGTAGAAAATGTTTCCCATTCTCATAGAAGTAAAAAGTGGTGAGTGGAACCAACAAATTGTAGGATGACATCTAGCTATCAGTCCAAGATAAAGCCTTTCTCCTTCCTTGAGCCTTTTCTTTTGATATGTAAAAGTCCACTGAATTGGTACTTTTGTCTCACTCCTGACCTTCCCCCTCCTGGTGGATGGGTATTGATATAACATAGAAAAGTCAGTTGTGATTTGTCACTTTAAGATACCACCCAATGCAGACTGACTTTATGGTTCTCTCCTGTCTAGCTTGGCTTATTTTTCTTTGCCACTATCCTGCTTCTTCAGACTCCTCTGCATAAGGATTTAGAAACACTTCTTGTGGAGTGAACTCACAAATCATTTTTAAATTTTATATCAATTGAATATATTTATATTCTTTTTTTATATGATATTCTTGCTCTATGTTCTTTACTTTGTTTTCATGCATTTGAGGGAGCCCTAGAAAAATGCAACCAATTAAGGTCTAGAAGATGGGCAGTGAGTTACATTGATTACCTGGCAAGTCAAAAACCCTAAGTCCAAATCCCAGTTTAATTTCTGAGGTGATACTGAGAGGTCTGCCCTTAGGGATTCTCTATGAGAAAGAACCTCAAAGATAAATAAGTAAATTAAGAAGTTTGAGGGTAAGTGTGAGGATTTAAACTTAAGCCCTGTTACTGAGCAGGCAGGAACTGAGGTGCCCCTGACTACTCTGGAATTTGAGGTTCCATGTGATGGAATAGGAAAGAGGAGAAATAGTAAAACTTCTTAAGAAATATCAAACCCTTAGAACTTTTGTAACTTATCTGCTTGGCATGTCTTCCTTTTCTTAGTAATAACACCTGGTTTTATTTTGAGTAGCCTTATTTACCCACAGAATCAAAGAAGAGCAACAGTGAGTTATAAAGTAGATATTGTCTCTTTGGAATTTTAGTCAGGAAGAAGATTCAAAAATCACTGAACTTCTGACCTATCTTCATTGCTCAGGTCAGACTTATCAGGGTGAAGTCTACTCTAACAAAATTCAGCTTTTTGATCTCTCCAAGTCAGGTTATTTATTGGGAAATTCCTCCATATATTTCAAATTAAGTCTTTGTGGATAGAACTCAAATTAGCAGAGTTCTGTCTTGTTCTATTAAAGAATCTTATCAGATAAAAATATTAATATCAGAAGTGAGGAAATTTATTATAGGTAGAAAATAGGAGTGTGAAAATAGCATAAACATTGTCTCAGGCCTCCAGGATACGGTAAAGCCCTATATCATTCCTGCTGCTTTGAGAGCTTTTAGTTAGTTAGAATTAGCTCCAAAAAACTGCTCTTTGGAGCCAGAGTGGTGGCACCAGTGGTAAGGCATCTGCTTTGCACGTGCTAGCCAAGGACAGACTGCAGTTTGATCCCCACCATTCCATGTGGTCCCCCATGCCAGTAGTGATTTCTGAGTGCATAGCCAAGAGTAACCCCTGAGCGTCACTGGGTGTGGCCCAAAAATAAAAAAGAGAGAGAGACTACTCTTTAACAATAAAAGAGAACTGCTCTTTGCAACCTCACTTTCACAGAAATCTCTGTAGAATTTCAGAGTTCTATGAAGGAAAAACATTTTAATAGGATGATTTAAAAAATAAAGAAAGAAAAAGAAAAGAAAGAAAGAGAGGTACAGGAAAGTGGAGAGAAATGGAGATAGTAATATATCTGAATTTTTGGTTTGAATCTAAAGCAATTTTATGAAAATGTATAAAAAATGCATCCCTTTGGCACAATTCATCTTATTGATGTCAGTGGTGAAGTACATTATTAGAAGATTAAAATGTGGGGCCAGGCAGTGGTGCTGGAGGTAAGGTGCCTGCGCTAACCTAGGACGGACCTCGGTTCGATCCTCCGGTTCCCCATATGGTCCTTAGTGCCTGCCAGGAGTGACTTCTGAGTGAATAGCCAGGAGTAACCCCTGAGGGTCACTGGATGTCGCCCAAAAACCAAAAAAAAAAAAAAAAAAAAGATTAGAATGTACCCTCTGTCCTCTACTCCCATTTGGAGATTCATGAGTGGTGGCTTACCTGTGAGAGAGATTTTAGAATCAGTTTCAAACCTTTTCATCTCATAAGTAACATTTAAGACAGAGAAACTTCAATAACTCCACGCACTTTTGATTACAATCTATAGAGGGTAAAATTATCAATGTTTATTGGGGAGTGAAATATTGGAAGGTTTATTTTGTATCTTACTATTTCAAAATTTCAATTTTTCAAGCAAAAAATATGACAAGAAATCCAAAAATAATGACAGATTAGGGTATCATTGCATATTATCTGCGTCTAGATAATTTAAATCACATATGAACAGAGAGTACTAGTTGATGGTGAGAATATTAGTTTTTCAAACACATTTTTGACCTCATCACTCCAAAGATACACAGCCATGAAAATACAGCTAAGCTGGAATGTATTGTGTCCAAATAGATGTGTCTGCATCTTTGCAGACAGTATTCATTAGAATAGATTTTCTTCTCACTCAAATATTGTTGCGTGTGTGTGTGTGTGTGTGTGTGTATGATAATGAAAGACTGTTGCTTCAAATGTCTTGTGTTCCTTTTTTATGTCATTGGATATTTTAACTGGGAAACGTTATATCTAAGCTTTTCTCTAGTCCTACTTCTCACTTCTCATTTATAGAAACATATTGTTAGTGCTCAGATTATGCAAGAACCAGCATCATATTATACCCATTAAGTTGATCTTTTCTCAACAATTGATTTTTGGGTACTGTTTTTGTTTGGGTTACAATGACACAACACAGGAAGTTGAATAGCTTATAAACAACTAAGATTTGTCTTTTCCATTTCTGGAGGACTTGCTGTCCAAGATCAAAATGTTGGCATATATTGTATCTTACAGGGATAAATTTATGGTGGAAGGAACAAAGGAACTATTTGAGGCCTCTATATAGGGACACCCTGTCATGAGTATTCAATTCTCATGACCTAGTCATCTTTCAAAGACTCTACCACCAGATATAATCACATTGGAAATTAGGTCACAGCAAATGCATTTTGGTAGGGGGTGCACAAACATCAATACATGACAAATTTATTCAAACATGCATACTTTCTTTGGTAGAATTATGTAGAAAGAGAAACATGAATAATTAGAAAGGAAATGTGCTAAAAGATTTATTTGTATTTAAAACTGCAAAGAAAGAGATGCTGTCATCATTTTGGAGATAGAATAATAAATTTAGATATAGATTTAGGCCTCATATACTTGGGATAAAGGAATGGATTTAAATGTCTTTTGTTGACTTATGCCTAATAAGTGAAAATTAAGTAAATTAAAATATATTTGTATGAGAGTTACTTTATTGGAACACTGAGGAAACTGGACTGAAGACATAGGTTTGGCATCATCAATGTACATAATCAATGTACATGCAAACCCATACATAGATTCTGAGTTTGCATAAGGATGGATGGTAGTGTCAACCCCATGTTATGGTAAGGTGTAGAGGCAGTCATGCTCTCCAGAATTCTCTGTGCATCTGGAAAAAAAGATGGTAATTACCTTTAGAAACTTTTGGGAGTCCGTGGATGATTGGAATATGTACCTTGAAAGAAAAATACTGTACTACTTGCCTATGTGACAATTTGAAAATTAAGTTATTATTTGCAACTGTGAATATGATCCAATTTTACTTTTGATATTATGTTTTGGATCATCTTATACCAATTACATTTAATATTTAAAGATTATGTTTTAAGTAATATTTTACATGTTCCTTTAAGTGGATAAAACACAATATCTTATACCATATTTCATATATAATAAGCATTTTAAGAAATAATATATTTTTTTATTATATAATATCATTACTATAGTTTTATAGTCAGTTCATATTTATGGTTTGTCCTTTTATAGTATTATTGTCAATTAATGTTGTATTAATTAACCTTGTATTGGCAAATTCAACCATAATGAAGCTGGGGATTTGCAAGCACGATGTCAATAACAGGTTGAAATATTTATTCATTCATTGAGTAAATACTTACAGAGCAGCTGGTAAATATTAAGAGCTAGCTAGGAAGCAGAAAATTTAAATAAAATAATAATGTGATACCCTTTCAAACAACAAATTTACAGGTAATAAAAACATCATATAAGTAGAAAATCATATTACAGGTAGTCAGCTCCTCAATACAAGGTGTGTCTTTTACATTTTTTTTTTTTTGGTTTTTGGGTCACACCCAGCAGTGCTCAGGGGTTGCTCCTGGCTCCAAGCTCAGAAATTGTTCCTGGCAGGCACGGGGGACCATATAGGGCACCGGGATTCGAACCGATGACCTTTTGCATGAAAGGCAAACGCCTTACCTCCTTGCTATCTCTCGGACCCCTGTCTTTTACATTTTTAGGAATTAAAGAGATTTGAGAAACTAATTTTGTGAGAGTGACTTCATGGGAAGGCAGGCTTTTAACTTAGTTTTATTTATCAGTTTTGAGATAGATGAAGAAATGGGAGGCTTAGATGAAGGGAGAATGCTAAGGGATATAAAATAACTAGATAAAATATGAAACCTCTATAGACAGTGAGAGGCTTCCTGTTACAGCTCAGAGTATGTCTGTAAGTAATGGCACAGCAATACATTGTGGTAGTTCTCAGCCCAGAAGGGTCTATTTCACTATAGTGGGTAGTTCAACTATTAACAATGGTAGGGAGTTCATTCTTTTTCTTGCAGGGGACAGTTCTCATAGTAATACATGAAGGATGTCTTCCCCAAAGTTCCAAATGGTATGTTCAGCTGAAAAGAGATGAACAATAATAGACTTGGCTATAGTTAGTTCAGCAAACAGTACTGGGAAGTCTTATAAAAGAGAAGTTCATGAAGCAGAAAACTAAAACCAAGTACTGGCATCAAAACTGTGGTGCTGATAGGCCTATGAACCATACACAAATAAAACATACTACATATTAAACGAGTTATAGGAAGTCATAGAGCCAATAGGTAATATGAAAAATTTTGGTATCTTTGAGAAGTATTGGAAGTGAAGGGAGATGAATAGTTAATATGAGTTACTTGCTAGGCTTAAATATATGAAGTTTACTTTTATTTTTTAAATTTCCCAAATAGTACTCAGTGTGTTTGCATTAATTAGATGTACTTTGAGCTAGAGAGAACAAGAAATCCCAAAACACTGATTAAATGATGTGGTGGGTTCAGAATTGGATCATAGGACAGTGAGTGGATTAAGGAAAAAATTTCTTTCCATCTTGATAAATTTCTTCCTAGCAAGAGTGTATGAAGCTGCACACACAGTCTCTGTGGTTTGGTTTTGATCTAAGCTTATATCCCAGTCAAGGCTTTTTGTATCAAGCAGCACCAAAAATGGTAAGGAGAGAGGAAAAAATGTGCATATTAAAATACAACAAATAAATAAAACTGAGTTAAAAAGAAAAGGTATTCGAATAAAAACAAGTGGTGGAGGAGGCTACCTGTATATTTAGGAATACCCATCTTAAGATGTGTTATTATACAGGTATTGAGCTTCCATAGGCAATGTAAGAGTCCCAATTAGGTTTTTTGATATATTCTTTGTGTGTGTGTGTGTGTGTGTGTGTGTGTGTGTGTGTGTGTGTGGTTTTTGGGTCACACCCAGCAGTGCTGAGGGGTTACTCCTGGCTAAATGCTAAGACATTGCTCCTGGCAGGCATATGGGGCACCAGGATTTGAAGTGATTTTGCATGAAAGGCTTACCTCCATGCTATCTCCCGGGCCCTTTTTGATATATTCTTGTGG
>PVKC010016004.1:0-14124 GCA_004027635.1 Crocidura indochinensis
TTTTTTTACTAAAAACAAAAGGGGGAATTATTGCGTATGTAAACATTTCTAATTTTATCATGATCTGGAATTGTTATGTATAAACATTTTTTACCCTACCCTGATCAGTGATTGGACCCTACCCTTGGGTGTAATCTGGCAGAATTGTTGTGTATGTAAACATTTCTTGGGATTAGTATGTTACTGACCCTACCCTGATCAGTGTCTGTGCCCTACCCTAGGGTGTGACCTGACATTCTGCCCCTACCCTAGGGTGGTACCTGATTCTGAGGTATAAAACAAGGGTTTGTGGAAGGTGGGGGGCTTTTTGGGTTGGAACCGATGCTGGATGCTGAGACTTCGGACCTCAGTTCTTTCCACTGAATAAAGCTGATATTTCCACAAGTTGACTCTCCGTTAGCTGTTTACCCGCCGATTCACCTCAGAACCGCTGGTTACTGGGTGGTAGACGCGTTCTCCAAGCTCGTCCTCCCTACCTCCATAAGTGAACCTCTCCTGGGAACTGATTTCTACAGATTAGCAAGTTACTAAGACTACCTTATACATCAAATATGTCCCAAAACAAATATTTCTTTCATCTGAGAAGACAGGGCAGAAGAATAGTAAGGCATAGGATATTCTTTTTTTGTTTGTTTGTTTTTTTGTTTTTTTTGGGTCACACCCGGCAGTGCTCAGGGGTTACTCCTGGCTCCATGCTCAGAAATTGCTCCTGGCAGGCTCGGGGGACCATATGGGGCACCGGGATTCGAACCGATGACTTTTTGCATGAAAGGCAAACGCCTTACCTCCATGCTATCTCCCGGGCCCCAGGGCATAGGATATTCTATTAATAACTATCTAACTGTATTAAACTAACTAAATAACTTAGTTATTTCAGCTTCAGTTTCTCGTGATGTTAAATTTTCCAGGTAAAGAGATAAATGCTCAAATATATACATACTTAGCACAGCAGAAAGAAGATTCATACTTATATGTTTGCAACTATCAAACTAAGATTGAGATAACAACCACTTATTAGGAAAGCAATCTCTGAGATGTGGTCTCAGTTAACCATGCTGAGACCATTTCACAGCAAGCCTACTGGTTTCTATCTTCCCCTTTGAGATTTCAAAGGTCAGGAGTATTATTATTCATTTCAAATTGACTTTTTTTTGATATTTGGGAGTTTTGTCATGCTGGCTGTGACCACTTGTTATAACTGCCCTAGGAGATTTACAACATTTGCAGTTGATCTTCTATAATAACTAATGTGTATTATCTATTTGTCTTAGAGTCATAAAAGCTACAGCACACCACACTTTTGATAAAAAATATTTTATATTTGCTTGTGGGAAAGGGATACTCACTTCATATTGGACTTTAAGTCAAATTAGACTGACCCATTTTATAACATTGTTCTCAAAAAGAAGTAACACTAAAATCATATTTTTAGATCAGTGGAAAATTTTTTTATCTACAGTAGATTTGAACTTGCCTAGGGCTGCTTCCTGAGTATACCTTCCCTGAGTCTAACACTAGAACTAATGAAGTTGAAGGTCACTTCACCCCCAAATGTCACCATATTTGAAGCTGATCCTTCCCCTGCTCTATATTCTTCATGAGTCAAAAATTCGCTTTCTACTCAGGTCATTTTAAAATTCTTAAAATATCCTATTAAAAGCATTTTAGCAGGGCCCAGAGAGATAGCACAGCGGCGTTTGCCCTTCAAGCAGCCAATCCAGGACCAAAAGGTGGTTGGTTCGAATATTGGTGTCCCATATGGTCCCCCGTGCCTTCCAGGAACTATTTCTGAGCAGACAGCCAGGAGTAACCCCTGAGCACCACCGGGTGTGGCCCAAAAACCAAAAAAAAAAAGCATCTTAGCAAACAAATTGTAACATAGCTTATCATCTTAATTATTGTGATTCATAAGAAAGCTGAAATGTGCACATTACCTCCTGACGTGCCCATGTGTTCAGTTGCTTACCTGGTATCTCAGAGTCCCACGCAGCAAAGTGTGAGCAGATTGAATGCCATAAATCTCTGCGTATTTTGTACTGTCTCTGTTCGGATAGCCTTCCAGATTTAACCCTGGGAAATAATCCATGGGAGTAACCGCATTCAGAAAGGCAACACCCCCTTCAGCATTCACAACCTGAGGAATATTGACATAGCATGTAACTAGTTACAATTTGTTCTCTTTGTGTTTCTCTATTTTAGAGTCATAGATAAGGAGTTAAATTTGACAGAAAACTCAGAGGAGTAAATTAACCAAAAAAGTAACTGGAAAATCATAGAGGGATTAATTAGTAAAGCTACTATAAACAGTACTTCATAGTCAAGCTGTTTAACTAACAGTCAAATTCACAGGGCTATTTTCGGTAGAATAATTCCAACCCTTATATTTTGGGGGCTGTGTGTGTGTTGGGTCACACAAAATGGTGCTTCGAAGCAGTTCCCAGTTCAGTTCTTGGGGTTGCCCCAGCAGTATGCTGTAAGCTCAGGGGACCATACATTTGCTGGGTAGGCCTCAAACCTTTTTTCTATATGCAAAATATGTGCTTAGCCCCTTGAGCTATTTCTGACCAATTCTCCAAATTTTACAATTTTACCACAAACATTTAGTCTGCTTGATTTTACTGTTATTATTGTTTAATAAAGAATGTAGTTTTGTCTTGTTTTTATTGCTCTTGGATAAATGGCACTGGGTTATGTCCTTTTGGTTGCTTTTGGTGGTGGTAAATAAGCAGTAGTGATGAACTTCCAAGGCAGCCACACCTGCCCGCGATCAGGGAGCTAGAGTATTGGGGAACAGTCATGGAACCTCACACATATGTGGCATGAACTTTTCTATGAGAGTAATATTTCTTCCCCTGACTGCTTTGAGTTTTAAATAAACAATCTTCTTAGCAACAGTTCATTTGCAGTGGTAGCATTTTCTCTCTTGTGTTTCTTGTTTCCTGGTTTATTTACAAATGTCATATCAAATACAAGTCGCATTCTATTTCTGCAGCAAACATGTACTGAGTATGGAATGTACATGCCAAGAGTATATAGGATCACACTCACTGGAAATTAAGGAATAAAATTAATAAATAAACAAACAAACAAATAAAACTACGTCCATTTACTCTTGCTGGCATTAAGCAAACAACTGTTGAATATCAGCCAAGTACTAAATGGGCCTGGTGAGGCTATCTGTATGTGGGAGACTGCCTCTCTTGCCAAAAAAAAAAAAAAAAAATTCAGTGATTTACAGTGAAAAGGAAAAAAAGGCCCCAAGTCCATCTCATTGCTGAAGTGTTGAATCCCTAATTTCCAAGTTCTTTTGATTTCTCATTATTATGCTTATCCACATTGCTCTCATTATGCATACGCATACTCAAAATGCAATAAAGCTCTAGCTTCCGCTATTGAAATTAAAGGACAAATATGTTTCTTTCCACTTGTCAGGCTTATTTTTGAAAGAAAAGCATCTTAGAGTTATAATATTAAGGCTGAGAAGTCTAATGGGAGTCACTAATGAAACTGGAATTAAGCCTGTTCACATAACTGGAACAACTGGCCATGTGGATAAAGCTGCAGAGAGCAGCACTAGAAAAAAAAAAAGGAGTTTCCAGAAAGAATTGTTCAAAGAAATTTGTAGCAACTTTTGCAAAGGGGATTTCAGCTGAAATGAAGGATTCCCAATTAGAATCTGCATGAATCTTGGTATAAGAGAGAAAAGGAAAATACATTTAGATAGAGCTTCCATTCCAGCAGAACACAGACTGTGCTGATTGTAATCAGAATAGACTGAATCTCCTTGTCAAAGGGCTCACTTTCAAGGGATCCGGAGATAGCTCAAAAGGTTGCAGTGCATGCTTTGCATGCTGGTGACAAGGTTCAATCCCCAGTGCCATATGTATAGTACCTCCTTTGTGCATTGCTGGGAGCAACCCTGAGCTCTGTACCAAGAGTGTATTCTCAACACTGCTAGTTATGTCTTCTCCCCTACAAATGAAAACAAAGTCTCACTTTGCACAGAAGAGAAAGAGAGAGAGAGAAAGAGAGAGAGAGAGATCCAAGAATGAGTGAAAAGAAATGAAAACTGCTTTTCATTTAATTTTCTTATAAATCTCTTCTAGATTACACATTAAATATTTCTAAAGGGGCCATTTGTATATTATGCTTTTTTTTTTTTTTTTTTTGGTTTTTGGGTCACACCCGGCAGTGCTCAGGGGTTACTCTTGGCTCCATGCTCAGAAATTGCTCCTGGCAGGCACGGGGGACCATATGGGGCACCGGGATTTGAACCAATGACCTTTTGCATGAAAGGCAAACGCCTTACCTCCATGCTATCTCCCGGCCCTTCTTATACTTTTATAAAGATCACACCTGAGGTATGTACCCCCAAAGAACCTATCTCCCAGGTGCTTCTGCAATATCCCTATTTATTTTCCATTTTTGAATTTAGCAGTGCTCAGGGATCATTCTTGGCTTTGAGCTCAGGGATCACTAAAGGTGGTGCTAAGAGAGTCCATATAAGATAATGGTGATTAACCTAGAATTGTTTATGTGCAAGCTAAAAGGCCCATAAAATCTATCCAATCTCTGTAATAGTCTCTCTCTCTCTTTTTTTTTTTTTTTTTTGATTTTTGGACCACACCTGCTGATGCTCAAGAGTTACTCCTCAATATGCCCTCAGAAATCACTCCTGGCTTGGGGAACATATGGGGCGCCTGGGAATTGAACCACAATCCATCTTAGGTTAGCACACACCAGGCAAATACGTTACTGCTTGTGCTGGCACTCCGGCCCTATCTCTGATATACTGTTTAAAGCAAATTTCTTTGCTGTTTAAAACTTTAAAAAGTTTTAAAACTTTAAAAAGTCACCTACATTCCAGGATGCATAATTTCTCTTCTTTTTCTTTTTGGTACTGTGTTATTTTTATTAATATCTTTATTTAAACACCTTGATTACAAATATGATTGCAGTTGGATTTCAGTCATGTAAAGAACGCCCTCCGGGGCTAGAGAGATAGCATTGAGGTTGCGTTTGCCTAGCATGCAGAACAATGGTGGTTCGAATCCCAGCATCCCATGTGGTCCCCCAAATCTGCCTGGAGCAATTTCTGAGCATAGAGCCAGGAGTAACCCCTGAGTACTGCTGGGTGTGACCCAGAAACAAAAACAAAAAAAAAAAAAGGAAGAAGAAGAAGAAGAAAAACATACCCCTTCACCAGTACAACATTCCTTTCACCAATGTCCCAAATCTACCTCCTCCACACACCAGCCCCACCTGTACTCTGGACAGGCTTTCTGCTTCTCTCATTCATTCACATTGTTATGATAGTTCTCAATGTAGTTATTTCTCTAACTGCACTCACCACTCTTTGTGGTGAGCTTCATATTGTGAACTGGACAATCCAGCCCTCCTCTCTTTTGTCTCTGAGAACTATTGCAAAAATGTCTTTTATTTTCTTAAAACCCATAGATGAGTGAGACAATTCTGCATCTATCTCTATGCTTCTGAATTATTTCACTCACCATAATAGATTCCATATTCATCCATGTATAGGAAAATTTCATGACTTCATCTCTTCTGACAGTTGCATAATATTCCATTGCATATATATGCCATAATTTCTTTTTTTTGTTGTTTTCTTTTTTCTTTTTTGTTTGTTTCTGGGTCACACCGGCAGTGTTCAGGGGTTACTCCTGGCTCTATGATCAGAGATCCTTCCTAGCAGGCTCTGGGTACGCTGGGATTTGAAACACCATCCTTCTGCATGCAAGGAAAATGCCCTACCTCATGCTATCTCTCTGGCCCTGTACCACAGTTTCTTTAGCCATTCATCTGTTAAAGGGCATCTTGGCTATATCCAGAGTCTAGCTATTGTAAATAGTGCTGCAATTAATATAGGTGTGAGGAAGGGATTGTTGTTTTTGACTGCTGTTGTATTTTTGTGTTCCTAGGGTACATCCCTAGGAGTGGTATAGCTGGATCATATGGGAGCTCAATTTTCAGTTTTTGGAGGAATCTTCATATTGCTTTCCATGAAGTCTGGACTAGATGGCATTCCCACAGCAGTGAATTAGAGTTCCTTTCTGTCCACTTCCCTGCTAGCACTGCTTGTTCTCATTGTTTGTGATGTTGTCAATCTTTGTGGCATGAAATGGTACCTCATAGTTGTTTTTATTTGCATTTCTTTGATGGTTAGTGATGTGGAGCATTTTTTCATGTGTCTTTTCACTATTTCTATTTCTTCTTTGCCAAAGTTTCTGTTCATTTCTTCTCCCCATTTTTTGATGGGATTAGATTTTTTTCTTGTAAAGTTCTGTCAGTGCCCTGGTTATTTTGGATATTAGGCCCTTATCTAATGGGTACTGGTTGAATAGTTTCTTCCACTCAGTGAGTGGCTCTTGTATCCTGTACATTATTTCCTTTGAGGTGCAGAAGCTTCTCAGCTTAATATAGTTTCATCTGTTAATCTCTGCTTTCACTTGTTTGGAGAGTGCAGTTTCCTCCTTGAAGATGCCTTTAGTCTCAATGTCATGGAGTGTTTTACCTACGTGTTGTTCTAAATATTTTATGGTTTCAGGTCTGATATCAAGGTCTTTAATCGATTTGGATTTTACCTTCATACATAGTATTAGCAGGGGTCTGAGTTCACATTTTCACAAGTGGCTAACCAGTTGTGCCAACACCACTTGCTGAAGAGGTTTTCCTTGCTCCATTTAGGATTTCTTGCTCCTTTATCAAAAATTAAGTGATTGTATGTTTGAGGAACATTCTCCGAGTACTCAAACTATTCCACTGATCTGAGGGTCTATCTTTATTCAAATACCATGTTGTTTTGATAACTATTGCTTTGTAATATAGTTTAAAATTGGGGGAAGTAGGGGCCAGTGAGGTGGCACTACAGGTAAGGCAAGCACTAAACAAGGAAGAACCGTGGTTCGATCCTCCGGCATCACATATGGTCCCCCCCAAGCCAGGGGCAATTTCTGAGTGCTTAGCCAGGAGTAACCCCTGAGCATCAAACAGGTGTGGCCTAAAACAACAACAACAACAACAACAAAATAAAAACCAAAACAAAATAAAATTGGGGGAAGTAATACCTCTCATATTCCTTTTCCCAAAGATTATTTTAGGTATTCGTGGGTATTTGTTGTTCCAAATGAATTTCAGCAGTGTTTGCTCCATTTCTTTGAAGAATGTCATGGGTATCTTTAGAGGGATCTCATTAAATCTGTACAATGCTTTGGGGAGTATTGGCATTTTAATTATGTTAATCTTGCTAATCAAGGGCAGGGTATGTGTTTCCATTTCCAAGTGTCCTCTCTTATTTCTTGGAGCAGAGTATTATAGTTTTCTTTGTATAGGTCCTTCACATCTTTTGTCAAGTTGACTCTGACATTTATGTTCATTCCCCTTCAAACATTCTGCCTTTTGGAGGTAGAAGAATAAGGATGGACAAGGAGTGTGGATTACTATGTTGGATTACACTCAGCTGTGTTCAGAAGTTTTTGTTGAGTCTGTGTTCAGGGGACACTCCTGGCAGTGAACAGAGGACTCTAAGTGAGGCTGAGAATTGAACTCAGGTCAACCTAGTGCACGGCAATGCCTTTGTGCAACCTTTTTTGCCCCTGCCTCATTAAATTACACAAATTCTGATCGGTATCTTAAAGGGATTCTAAAGCACCATGTACAGCCCTGCAGATCATGTCAGCAGTAATAAATCTATGCAACTGTATTAAAGCTGTCAGGACAATCAAAGGTATCACTGCTGAAATGTTCTCAGAGTTGAAGAGCGCAAACACCTAAATCCTGGGTGCTTCTAAGAGAACTAAATAAAAACACCCCAAAACACATCCTAGTCACAATGCTTTAAACCACAGATATAGAATAATGAAAGCATCGAGATCAAAAAAGGAGGGCCAAAGAGATAGCATGGAGGTAAGGCATTTGCTATGCATGCAGAAGGATGGTGGTTCCAATTGCAGCATCCCATTGAGTTCCCCAAGCCTGCCAGGAGAGATTTCTGAGTGTAGAGCCAGGAGTAACCCCTGAGCACTGCTGGGTGTGACCCAAAAACCACAAACCAAAAAAAAAAAAAGACCAAAAAAAAGGAAACTACATATAAAGAAGCATCCTAAAATTTACAGAAAATTTATCACAAGCAACTCTCTAGGTAAGACGGTAAGAGTGAGCTATAGTGAGAAAAAAATAAAACCTCAACAAAATGAACACTTAATCAAAAACAGTTCACCTAGACTAACTTTCATTCAGGCTTGAAGGAAAAATAAACAGCATTACAGATAAACAACAGCTTAGAGACTTAACAGACTCAAAATCAATAATAAAAAAGAACAGGTACATTATGGCAAAAAGCCCTCAAAAAAAAAAAACAAGCAAATATATCACATAAAATTCTATGACAATAATCTCTCTCAATGTCATGGAACTAAATGCAGCAATTAAGAAGCACAGAATAGCTGTGGAATGGAAGAGAAAATTGAATCTAACATTCTTCTGCCTACAGGAATAACATTTGTATAGTCTGAGCTAACAGACTTAAAGTCAAAAGTTGAAAGACAATCCTTCAAGCAAACAACTCTACCAATAATGCTGGGGCGATCATACTAATATGACAATAAAGACTTCTGGGTCAAAAGAGAAGGGGGGGTCACTTCTTAATAATCAAGGAATATGAGCATCAGAAAGAAATCTAACTCTTAAACATATATACACCCAAATGAGAGGTCAGCAAAATACTTAAAATAACTACTAACAGACTTGAAAGAAGACATAATTAGCAACACAATAGTAGAGGGAGACTTAACACTGCTCTGTCAACTCTTGATAGATCAAACAGGCTAAAACTGAAAAATGATTTACTGGCTTTGAAGAAATAAATGGAAGAGAGGGATTTAGTACATATATATAATATTATATGTATAATATATATTATATATAAGGTTTTCCATCCCCATACAGCTGAATACATATTATTCTCCAAAGCAACTGTAGCATTCTGCAAGATAGGCCATACTTAGCTGCAAAGCATACCTCCGTAATATCAAGATCAAAGAAATTACACCAACTATCAGTTGCACTGAAAATAAAAATGAATCAGAAACAAAAGTAGAGAAATAATTTTAAAACCTAAATATTAAATATCTCGCTACTAAACAAGCAGAGGATCAAAGAGGAAACCAAAAGATTTCTTAAAACAAATGATAATGTGGATATGAACTATTCAAATTTGTGGGACACAGAAAAATTGGTATTAAGAGAAAATTTATAGATTTGCAAGCATTCATCTGAAAGGAAAAAAGGGCCTACATATATAATTTAACAGCACAGCTAAGAAATTGGAACATAACCAATAAAAGAAGATGAAAGCAAGAAGATAGAAGGAAATACAAACTTAGAGCAGAAATTAGTGACTTCACAATCAAATAAAAATCCAAAAGATCAGTAGAAATAAGAAAAATAATAATCAATGGAAAGTAAACAAGATCAGTAAGCCTTTAGCAAGACTCATAAAGAGAAGAGAAAATCCTAATAAACAGTACTAAAATGGGGAATATCACAACTGATACTACAGTAATTCAAATAATAATCAGAGATTATTTTGAGAATCTTTATGCCACAAAACAAGAGAATTTAGAAGAATGAATAAATTTGTGGACTCCTATAAACACCAAATGTTGAACCAAAATAATATGGAATACTTGAATAGACCTATCACTATGGAGAAAATTGAAATGATAATCGAAAACCAAGGTCCAATCAGATTCACTAGTTTTCTTTTTTTTTATTTCAAAACTTTAACGAGCACCAAATGCTCATCCTATTTAGGCTCTTTCAGAAAAAAACAAACACTTCCAAACAGTTTCTATTATAAACTAGCATCCTTCTGATACCAAAAACAGAGAGACAGTAGAAAACAAAAAAAGGAATTATAATCCAATATCTTTAATGAACATAGATGTGAAAATCTTAAAAAAAAAAAACCCTAGCAAATAAAATTCAACAAATCATCAAGAAGTTTATTTACCATGACCAAGTAGGATTTATCCTACAGTACAAGAATGATTTAACATAAACAAATCAATGAGTATAAACATTATATCAATAAAAGAAAAATAGGGGCCCGGGAGATAGCATGGAGGTAAGGCCTTTGCCTTTCATGCAAAAGGTCATCGGTTCGAATCCTGGTGCCCCATATGGTCCCCCGTGCCTGCCAGGAGCAATTTCTGAGCATGGAGTCAGGAGTAACCCCTGAGCACTGCCGGGTGTGACCCAAAAAAACAAACAAAAAAAAAAAAAAAGAAAAACCATACAGTCATACCAATAGCAACAGAAAGCATTTGACAAGATTCAGCACTTATTCATGATAAATAGTACTCTCAACAAAATGGGAGAAAGAACTCTCCTCAATATAGTCAAAGCAATTTACCATACACCCACAGTAAACTTTATACTCAGTGGGGAAAAATAAAAGCATTTCCTCTAATATCTGGCAAAAGACAAACTCTGGCAAAAATATAATGTCTGTTCTCATCACTTCTATTCAATATAGAAATAGAATTACTTGCTATGGTGATTAGGCAAGAAAATATATTAAAATGTTTCTACAAAAATGTCTCTGGAAAGAATAGATTTGTATAGTAAAGTGGCAAGCTACAAAATTAATATACAAACATCCATAGCCTTTAATACATATATATAGAGAGAGAGAGAGAGGAAATATAAAAAAAAAATAACAAGCCCATTCACAAGTGTGCCTCTGAAATTCTAGTACTTTAGAATCAAGTTAACTAAAGAGATGAGAGACATATGGAAAAATAAACTACAAAATACTCTTTTAAGAAATAAATTAGAGGGGCCGGGTGGTGGCGCTGGAGGTAAGGTGCCTGCCTTACCATGCTAGCCTTGAACAGACGGCGGTTCGGTCCCTGTGCCCCATATGGTCCCCCAGGCCAGGGGCGACTTCTGAGCGCATAGCCAGAAGCAACTCCTGAGCGTCACCGGGTGTGGCCCACCCCCCCCCCAAAAAAAAAGAAATAAATTAGGGGGCCGGGCAGTGGCGCTGGAGGTAAGGTGCCTACCTTGCCTGCGCTAGCCTAGGACAGACAGTGGTTTGATCCCCCGGTTTCCCATATGGTCCCCCAAGCGACTTCTGAGCACATAGTCAGGAGTAACCCCTGAGTATCACCGGGTATGACCCAAAAACCAAAAAAAGAAAAAAAAAGAAAAAGAAAGAAATTAGGACACAAATAATTGAAAACACATACTCTCCTTATAGAATGGAAGAAATAACATAATTAAAATGTTGATACTACCCAAAACATTGTATAGATTTAATGCAATTCCTATAATGAAAGTATTCAAAGAAATAGATCAAACACTCCTGAAATTCATATGTAATAATAAACCTCCAGGTATAGCTAGTAATATCTGTAGGAAAAAGAAGATGAGAGTCAACACTTTCCTCAACATCAAACTTTACTATAAAGTCTAGCACTTAAAACAGCATGGTATTGGGATAAAGAAAGACCCTCAGATTAAAGGGATAGACTTAAATATCCTAAGACAAATGGTCAGGTATATGATCAATTAATATTCGATAAGGGTATAGAAAAAATAAAATGGAGCAAAAAAAGCCTCTTCAACAGTCTTGGGAAAACTGGTCAGCTTCGTGCAAAATAGAAAAATGAACTCAGTCCTCTCTTTAACATAGTGTACAAAAGTCAAATCAAAATAGATTAAAGATGGGGCCAGCATGGTGGCACTAGAGGTAAGGTGTCTGCCTTGCCTGCGCTAGCCTAGGATGGACCACGGTTCGATCCCCGGGCATCCCATATGTTCCCCCAAGCCAGGAGCGACTTTTGAGCGCATAGTCAGGAGTAAACCCTGAGTGTCACCGGGTGTGGCCCAAAATCCATAAAACAATAGATTAAAGACCTTGATTTTTGTCTAGATACTGGGGCTATTATACCTAAAAACATAAGGTACATAAAGAAAAATGTAGGTAAAACTCTCCATGACATTGAAACTAAAGATATCATCAAAGATAAAAACAACACTGTCCAAGCAAGTGTGAGCAAATATAAATAAATGGTACTAAGAATGTAAACAAATTAAAGTAAGAAGCCCTATATCTCAAAGGAAATGGTAACCAGGATACAAAGACTGTCCATAAAATAGGAGAAACTAGTCAACCAATACGCATAACTGATAAGGGGTAAGTATATAAGATAAATAAGACACTGGTAGAGCTTAGCAAGAAAAAATAAAGATATATTTATTCCTCATAGAAAATACAGATGAACAAAAGGCACATAAAACATTGCTCCACATAATTAATCATCAGAGACATGCAAATCAAAACAACAATGACATATTTCACATAAGAGTCTGGCACATGTCAAAAAGAATAAAAACAGCAGGTACTGGCACATATGCAGAGAGAAAAGGACTCTTATTCTCGACTGGTTGTAATGCAGATTGGTGTAATCTCTATGGAAAAAAATATGGATATTCCTCAAAAAAAAACTAGAAATTGAGATTCCATATAACCTAGCACTACTGGTCCTGGAAATATACTCTACATATATAAAACAGAAAAAGTATCTGCACTCCTATGTTTATAGCAATATTAATACTAACCATAACCTTGAAACAATCCAAGTGCCAATCCAAGAGAACAAAGTAGTGGATATAGAAGCAGTGGTTCATTTACATAATGGAATCTTACACAAGATGTTAGAAAAATGAAGTAATGAAAAAATTTTTTTTTATTTTGGACCATACCTGGTGATGCTCAGGGGTTACTCCTGGCTATGCGCTCAAAAATCGATCCTGGCTTGGGAGAACCATATGGGATGCCAGGGGATCAAAATGTGGTCCATCCTAGGTCAGATGCGTACAAGGCAAATGCCTTACTACTGTGCCACTGCTCTGGCCCCATCATGAAATATTTTAGACATGAATATGGAGAGTACTATGCTAGCAAAATGAGTCAGAAGGAGAGGAATAGACAGTGAGTAATAACATTCATTTTTAAAGTATATTTTTTAAAAAAATATAGTATGCTAATAATTTCCAAAGACAATAGAGTCTAGGGCCTGGAGAATCAGTCCAACACATACAATGGGGGCATGAATTTAGGGCAGAAAAAGGAGAGTTGGATATGATTACTCTGGACAAGAACTGAGTGCTGAAAGGAGGTAAAGTGATATCCATGATACCCATTAACAATTTTGCAAACAAGTGTCTACAAGAAGAAAGGATTAAAGTGGAAGGAAGAGAGAAGAAAAGTATCTGGGCCTGGGAGATAGCATGGAGGTAAGGCATTTGCCTTTCATGCAAAAGGTCATCGGTTCGAATCCCGGTGCCCCATATGGTCCCCTGTGCCTGCCAGGAGCAATTTCTGAGCATGGAGCCAGGAGTAACCCCTGAGCACTGCCGGGTGTGACCCAAAAACCAAAAAAAAAAAAAAAAAAAAAAAAAAAAGAAAGAAAAGTATCTATCATAGAGGGAGGCAAGAAAAAGAACATGAGTGTGGGCAGGAGTGAAACCAGGACATTGGTAGTAGGAAATGTGCACTGGTGAAGGATGTTGTACATTGCATGATGAAACTCAATCATGAACAAGGTTAATCATATAAAACCTTATAACTGTGAAAAGCATTGAGTAGACATGGTTGCAGTCTCAAAAGAGACAGTACCAGTATGTAGGTGCTACCACAAACACACGGGACAATGTAATATCGTTTAAGTCCTGACTATACTTAAATTGCTGTAGTAGTTAAACATTTCAACTTGAAGCAAAACCAGGTTTTGTTGCTCCCCAAGATACTGTGAACTATTTAAGTCTAGATTCATGGTGGAGAGTGACAGTGACCCTGGGGACAGAGGAATATATACAGGAACAATACAGAAGAGGCTTTAAGAATTAAACAACCAGGGACCGGGCAGTGGCGCTGAAGGTAAGGTGCCTGCCTTACCACGCTAGCCTTGGACAAATCGCCCCGTGCCCCATATGGTCCCCCAGGCCAGGGGTGACTTCTGAGCGCATAGCCAGGAGTAACCCCTGAGCGTCACTGGGTGTGACCCAAAAAAAAAAAAAGAATTAAACAACCTGGGG
>PVKC010016005.1:0-21089 GCA_004027635.1 Crocidura indochinensis
CACTCACATGCAGGCTTCAGGAAGTAACAGCTTTATTCATCCTAGCCACTACATGTGTGGCATACATCATAACCTTTTAAGCAGCTAGCCCTGCATCTTAACTTCTCTCAGCCAAGGCTCTGGACCAAAGACAAAAGAGCTCCTCCCCTCTGGGTCAGAGCCCTTAAGTACCTTTCCCAGACCCCTCCCAGGAAATGGGGAGGGTCTGCAGGTAAAGTTATAGGTCCTTTCCAGTTTCCAAGAACCCGCCCATAAATGGGCGGATCCCAGGTACTCCGGGGTGGAGCTACAGGACGGAGTCTTTCCTTATGTTTCCAGAAGATATGCTCGGTTGCAGTTGTCTCATTCAGATCTTTGGAGTTGAATTAGAGAACTTGGTTGTTGTACAGATCATAGGCCAAGGCCTAGACTAGGGTCTGTTTCTATTGGTCCTAGGATAAGTTCTGCCCAGTCATGGTTATCACAGTCAGTCTTCTGTAGATATTGAAGTTGGCTTTATACCAAGTAAAGAATGACATGTCTTCTGAATTTATCTTATTGTTAGGAGGTGAGATAAGACAACCTGTTCTTAGTTCAAGTTGTTACCATTTTCTCATTATGAGGGTACCATATAAAAACTGGCGCATGTTGGTGTCAGAGGAATTAGGAATGTCCCAAAGGGAGTTTGGTTCCTGGAGCTGTTGTGGAGAACTTTGTCAATTCTATGTCTAATATCTTGGGTTCACGGTTGGATGGTCACTGTCTAATAACATGGAGTCTAAATTAGGATCACATAACATATCTTCAAGTTGGGAGATGCCCCTGTATTGTAAAGTATGAGATCATAACCATAGTAGATAAGAGCTTGTTTCAATGCATAAAATTTCTCCATTTTTAATATGCCTTTTAAGAAGAAATGGTGGTAAATTTTATTGCTGGAGGCTCATTTAGGGGTGAAAGTGTCTGGCTCCATCATCTCTGTGCCTTGGATTTGACCTGAGCTATTATCTTCTGCAAGACTTTTTCTTGTAGGTTTTTGTATCAAGCAGAAACAAAACAGGTGAAGTTAAGGGTGATGGCTTATTGTTGCAGGAGGTTGGTCTTGATACTGAATGGGTTAAGAACTGAGGGTAAGTGTTCATACGATGAGATATTGGTTTGGAAATGTGGGGTGAATGGATAGTAGGATTTCTGAAGGTGAAGAGGAGGGTTAGTATATAGGAGGGGCTATATACATTATAGGCATGGATTGTTTACAATTTAGGTTTGGCTCTCATAGAGGAGTCCTCTATGTACTCATGCCCCCATAAATCATACAATAGTGACCTGTTCTTAAGCTGGTTTTAGAGGTCTGGCCCCAATAGGATAGGTCTTAGGTCTTAAGGATTGATTGAATTAAGACAAATAATTAGCTTAGGTATAGCTTAAGAAAAAGAGGAAGGAGAAAGAAAAAATAAGAGTACAGAAAAATAAGTAAATATAGTAAAAATAAGATTAAAATTAATAAATCAAGATGATGATAAGGAAGAAGAGGTAGAAGAAGAAAGGGGAGGAAGAAAGGGGAGATAGAAAGAAGTAGTGAGGAGAGAAGAAAGGAGAAAGGAAATATTAATTTGACCAAACGTGTTTGGTTCTGTAATATAAGTCTGTGGTTCACACTTGAATGTTTCAGTGGTCTGAATGGTCACATGCTTTAGGTTGTAATAGAGGCATAAACCAGAGAAAATGGGTATATTGGGGTGTTTTATCAAGACATTTTCATTATGCAAACTGAATATGTTATCTAGTGTGACTGAGCACCGAGGTATCAAATTAGGGTACCTACCCTTTGTATCTCATAATATTAAAACTTTAAAACACATTTTTATGAAAAGCTCCCACTGGAGTCTCAGGCTTCCAGTAATATTCTTCACCTGTAACCCTGTATAATATCCCTAAGACATTATTATAGTTCTTTGCAGTAAAAGGCTGATTATATACCTGCTCTCTCATTGGAATTTCTACTCTATTAGACCATTGTATTTGTTCCTGAAGTAGTAAATGGTGTATGAATATGGTGTATTCTAAGTACCTCAGAAAAGTGCTATCATTCTGTGTTTATCCTTCATCTTCTGGCTTACTTCATTTAACACAATATTTTGTAGATACATTGCCACAAAGTATATGATTGCATCATTTCTAACTGCTATGTAGTATTATATTGTGTATAAATACCACATCTTCATCATCCACACATCTGTTGTTGGACATCAGGACTGGTTCCAAATCCTGGCTACTGTGCTAAGTGCTGCAATAAATTATTTTGTGCACACATACTTGGGATGAATGTCCTTCCGACTTGGGGATAGATACCCAGAAGAGCAATTGCTGGGTCATATGGCAGCTCAATTCTGAGTTTACTGAGCACTCTCCACACTGTTTTCCATAGGGGTTGGACCAGGTAGCATTCCCACCAGCATTGGTTGAGAGTTTCTTTCATAGTGCAACAGAGATTGTTCCCTTTATTTTTGATGTGACCCATTCTCAGTGGTATAAGGTGGTACCTCATTGTTGTCTTGATTTGGATTTTCCTAATGATGAGCATGTTTGCATGTGTCTCCTGACCATCTTTTGTTTTTCCATAGAGAAGTGTCTATTTATTTCTTCTCCCCATTTCGTAAGGCTTTATTGGACATTTTGGAGCTCACCTTTCTGAGTGCTTTATATATTCTAGATATCAGTCCTTTATCTGATGTGATGAATGCAAAAACTTTTCCCAATCCATTAACTGTCTTCTAGTATTAAATAGGGTTTCTTTCACCATGCAGAAACTTTTTACTTTGATATCATCCCATTTATTTAGATATGATGCTAAACTTCTTGCCATTTTGCATTCTATCCTCAAAACTTTTCTGATATAGTGGTCTTCGAGTGTTCTGCCTTTTTTTTCCTCAATAAACTTTATGGAAACGGGTCTGATTTCAAGGTCTTTATTCCATTTTGAGTTGACTTTTATGTATGGTATAAGGTATGGATCAATTTTTAATTTCTTACAGGTGGTTATCCAGTTGCTCCAACACCATTTATTGAAGAGACTGTCTTTGTTCCATTTAAGTTCTTGACTTTTTGTCAAATATTAATTGGATGTATATTTGCAGGTTTATCTCTGGATATTCTGTTCAAACCCACTGATGTGAGATTCTGCCTTTGTCCTAGTACCATGCTGTTATGATCACTATAGCTTTATAGTAATGTTTCAGGTTAGGTAAAGTGATGCCACCTAGCTTCTGAATTTTCTGTATGTATTTGGCTACCGTGGGTATTTTGTGCTTCAAGATGAATTTTATAATTGATTGTTCTAAATCCTGAAAAATGGTGTCTTAATTTGGATAGGGAGTGCATGCATCTATATAGATGTTTAGGTAAGAAATCGTTTTGATAATGTTGATTCTACCCATTCATGAGCATAGGATGTTCTTCCATTTCCTTAGGTCTCTTCAATTTCTTTCTGAAATGTTTTGAAGTTTTCATGGTATAGGCCCTTCATTTCTCTTGTAAGATTGATACCTAGGTACTTGATATTTTTGGGTACTATTTTAAATGGGATTGTATCCTTAATATCTTTCTCCTCTACTTTGCTATTTGTATAGAGGAACGCTACTATATTTTGTGTATTGACTTTGAAGCCAGCCACTTTGCTATATTGGTTGTTTACTTACTTTGGACTCTTTAGGGTTTTCTATGTATATTATCATATCATGTGCAAAAAGAAATGGTTTGACTTACTCTTTCTTAATTTGAATTTCTTTGATTCCCTTCTCTTGTCTTATTTCTATTGCTATGATTTCTAAAACTATATTGAATAAAAGTATAGATAGTGAACAGCCTGGCCTAGTGCCTGACCTTAGTGGAAATGCCTTCAGTTTTTGCCATTAAGAATAATGTTAGCTGTGGGCCCTTCATAGATAGCTGTAACTATCTTGAGTTAGGTTCCTTCCAACATTATTTTGATAAGTGTTTTCATTATGAATGGGTTTTGGATTGTGACAAATGCCTTCTCTGCATTGATTAATATAAAAATGTGATTTTTGTCTTTCTTGTTGCTGATGTGGTGTATGATGTTGTTTGATTTGCGTATGTTGAACCATCCCTGCATGCCTAATATGAAACCCACTTCGTCATGGTGTTTAATCATTTATGATGTAGTGCTAAGTTCAATTTGCTAAGACTTTGTTGAGGATTTTTGCATCTATGTTCATTAGTGAGATTGGTCTGTACTTTTCTATCTTGAAGGTATCTTTGCCATCTTTAGAAATGAGTGTGATATTAGCCTCATACAAGGAATTATGAAGGATTCCTGTCTTTTCAATGTTTTGGAAGAGTCTGTGGATCAGTGGTAGTATTTCTCGGAATTTTTGATAGAATTTACATGTAGAACCATCTGGACCTGGACTTTTATTCTTGGGAAGTTTCTTAATTACTGATTCAATTTCTTCAGATCTGAATGGCCTGTTTAGGCTTTCTATATTCTCCTTATACAATCTTGGAAGATGATATTTTTCCAGAAATCTATCTTTTTCTTTTGGGTTTTCAAGCCTGACTGAATAAAATCATTCATAATAAGTCCTGATATTGTGTTGGATTTCTTGAGGTTCTGTTTTATTCTCTACCCTTTTATTTGTGACTCCATTTATTTGGGTGTTTTCTCTCTCTCTCTCTTCTTTTTTTTTTTTTTGGTGAGTCTTGCCAGTGGTTTGTCAATCTTGTTTATTTTTTCGAAAAATCAACTCCTGCTCTCATTGATTTTATGTATTGCTTTCTTAGTTTCAATGTTATTTATTTTTACTCTGGTTTTTATTATTTCTTGTCTTTTCATTGTGTTTTTTTTTGGCTGCTGTTTTTCTAGCTCCTTAAGATGCCCCTTTAAATTTTTGATTTTGTTCTTCTCTTCTTTCCTGACAGGGCTGTATTGGTATGAGTTTCCCCCTAATTACTGCTTTTGCTGTGTCCCACAGATTTTGACAATTTTTCTCTTCATTGTCATTTGTCTGAAGGAATTTTTTATTTATTCCTTGAGTTCCTCTTTGATCCAACTGTTGTTGAGCAGCATGTTGTTTAATCTTCAGGTATTGTATTTTCTCCATAGCTTTTTTTATTACTGTCAATCTTGATCTCTGTTTCATAGTGATCTGATAGGAAATTTCTAAACTTCTTTAATTTGTGACTTTATGCAATTTAGATTTATATCTTAAGGCATGGTCTATTCTAGAGAAGGTTCCATGTACACTTCAGAAATATGTGAATTCTGCTTTCCGGGGGTGGATGGCCCTATATAAATCTATTAGCCCAGGTTCTTCTAATTTCTAATTTAGGGCTCTTATTTCTTTGCTAGTTTTCTCTCTGGTTAATATGTCCAGTGGTGAAAGTGGAGTATTGAAATCTCCTAATACAATTACATTACATTCCATATGTATAGGTTTGTGGGCAAATGCCTTTACATATTTTGCTGGCTCTGCATTTGGTGCGTTAATATTGACAAGAGTTAACTTCATCATCTAGCATTCCCCTGATTAGTATGTAGTGCCCTTTTTGTGTCTGATCACTTTCTTGATGTTAAACATGGTCTGATATAAGAATGGTTCTCCCAGCTTTTTTTGGTTTTCATTGGCTTGAATAATTGATTTCCATCCTTTTATTCTAAGCCTGTGTCTATCCTGTACTTGGTGTGTTTCTTGCAGGCAGCAGAAATCTGAATTTTGTTTTTTGATCCAAATCTCTACTATGTGTTTTTAATGGGAGAGTTTAGTCCTTTGACATTTAAAGAGATTAATGCTAGGAAGGGCTTTTGTACAGTTGTACTATGTAGGGTAGTTGTTGTTACAATCAGGGTTTGGGATTGTGTAATTCATCACTGAGTAAGTATATCATTTAGAATCTGTTTTTTTTTGTGCATATAATCAAGCTCTTTTTTTATTTTATTTATTTTAACACCTTGATTACATACATAAGTGTGTTTGGGTTTCCATCATGTAAAGAGCACCACCCATCACCAGTGCAACGTTCCCATCACCATTGTCCCAAATCTCCCTTCTCCCACCCACCCCCTGCCTGTACTCTGGAAAGACTCTCCATTTCCCTCATACATTCTCATTATTGGGACAGTTCAAAATGTAGTTGTTTCTCTAACTAAACTCATCACTCTTTGTGGTGAGCTTCATGAGGTGAGCTGGAACTTCCAGCTCTTTTCTCTTTTGTGTCTGAAAATTATTATTATTGCAAGAATGCCTTTCATTTTCTTAAACCCATAGATCAGTGATAACATTCTGCGTTTCTCTCTCTCTCTCTCTCTCTCTCTCTCTCTCTCTCTCTACTAAATTCACTCACCATGATAGATTCCATGTGCATCCATGTGTAGGAAAATTTCATGACTTCATCCCTTCTGACAGCTGCATAATATTCCATTGTGTATATGTAAACAATTTCTTTAACCATTCGTCTGCTGAAGGGCATCTAGATTGTTTACAAAGTCTTGCTATGGTAAATAGTGCTGCAATGAATATAGGTGTAAGGAAGGGGTTTTTGTAATGTATTTTTGTGTTCCTGGGGTATAATCCTAGGAGTGGTATAGCTGGATCGTATGGGAGCTCGATTTCCAGTTTCTGGAGGAATCTCCATACTGCTATTTATAAAGGTTGAAAACACGGCATTCCACCAGCAGTGGATAAGAGTTCTTTCTCTCCACATCCCCACCAAAACTGTTTGTTCTCATTCTTTGTGATGTGTGCCATTCTCTGTGGTGTGAGGTGGTACCTCATAGTTGTTTTGATTTGCATCTCTCTGATGATTAGTGAAGTGGAGCATTTTTTCATGTGTCTTTTGGCCATTTGTATTTCATCCTTGTCAAAGTGCCTGTCCATTTCTTCTTCCCATTTATTTATGGTATTAGATGTTTTTTTTCTTGTAAAGTTCTGTCAGTGTCTTATATATTATGGAGATTAGCCCTTTTTCTGATGGGTATTGGGTGAATAGTTTCTCTCACTCAGTGGGTGGCTCTTGTATCCTGGGCGCTATTTCCTTTAAGGTGCAGAAGCTTCTCAGCTTAATATACTCCCATCTATTAATATCTGCTTTCACCTGCTTGGAGAGTGCATTTTCCTCCTTTAATATGCTTGTAGTCTCAATGTCCTGGAGTGTTTTGCCTACGTGTTGTTCTATGTATTTTATGGTTTCAGGCCTGATATCAAGGTCTTACATCCATTTTGATTTCATCTTCGTACATGTTAGCAGGGGGTCTAAGTTCAACTTTTTGCAAGTGGCTAACCAGTTGTGTCAACACCACTTGTTGAAGAGGCTTTCTACGCTCCATTTAGGATTACTTGCTCCTTTATCAAAAATTAGGTGACTGTATGTCTGGGGAACACATTCTGAGTATTCAAGCCATTTCCACTGATCTGAGGGCCTGTTCTTATGCCAATACCATGCTGTTTTGATCACTGTTGCTTTGTAGAAAAGTTTGAAATTGGGGAAAGTAATTCCTCCCATGTTCTTTTTCCCAATGATTGCTTTCGCTATTCTAGGGTGCTTATTGTTCCAAATGAATTTCAAAAGTGCCTGATCCACTTCTTTGAAGAATGTCGTGGGTATCTTTAGAGGGATCGCATTAAATCTGTATAATGCCTTGGGTAGTATTGCCATCTTGATGATGTTAATCCTGCTAATCCATGAGCAGGGTATGTGTTTCCATTTCCGTGTATCTTCTCTTATTTACTGGAGCAGAGTTTTATAGTCTTCTTTGTATAGGTCCTTCACATTTTTAGTCAAGTTGATTCCAAGATATTTGAGTTTGTGTGGCACTATTGTGTATGTGGTTGTTTTCTTAATGTCCGTTTCTTCCTTATTATACTATTGGTGTATAGAAAGGCCATTGATTTCGTGTGTTAATTTTGTAACCTACCACCTTGCTATATGAGTCTATTGTTTCTAGGAGCTTTTTGGTAGAGTCTTTAGGTTTTTCTAAAAAGAGTATCATGTAATCTGCTAAAAGTGAGAGCTTGACTTCTTCCTTTCCTATATGAATTCCCTTGATATCTTTTTCTTGCCTAATCGCTATAGTACTTCCAGTGCTATGTTGAATAGGAGTGGTGAGAGAGGACAGCCTTGTCTTGTGCCAGAATTTAGAGGGAAGGCTTTTAGTTTTTCTCCATTGAGGATAATATTTGCCACTGGCTTTTGGTAGATGGCCATTAATATATTGAGAAATGTTCCTTCCATTCCCATCTTGCTGAGGTTTTGATCAAGAATGGGTGTTGAACCTTTTCAAATGCTTTCTCTGAATGTATTGATATGATCATGTGATTTTTATTTTTCTTGTTGTTGATGTTGTGTATTAAGTTGATAGATTCACGGATGTTAAACCAGTCTTGCATTCCTGGGATGAAACCTACTTGATCATAGTTGATGATCTTTTTAATGAGGCATTGTATTCTATTTGCCAGAATTTTGTTGAGGATCTTAGCATCTGCATTCATCAGCTATATTGTTCTATAATTTTATTTTTTTCGTTGCATCTCTGTCTGGTTTTTGTATCCAGGTGATGTTGGCTTCATAGAAGGTATTTGGAAGTATTTCCGTTTTTTCAATTTTATGAAGTAGTCTTTCCAGGATTGATAGTAGTTCCTCCTGGAAATTTTGAAAGAATTCATTAGTGAATCCATCTGGGCCTGGGATTTTGTTTTGGGGCAGACATTTATTTACCATTCTGATTTCATCTACAGTGATGGGGGTGTTTAGATGTGCTACATCCTCTTCCTTCAACTGTGGAAGATTGTAAGAGTCCAAGAATTTATCCATTTCTTCCAGGTTCTCATTTTTAATTGTGTAGAGCTTCTCAAAGTACTTTCTGATTATCCTTTGAATCTCTGTAATATCTGTAGTGATCTCTCCTTTTTCATTCCTGATACGAGTTATCAAGTTTCTCTTTCTCTCTTTCTTTGTTAGTTTTGCCAGTGGTCTATCAATCTTGTTTGTTTTTTCAAAGAAACAACTTCTGCTTTCGTTGATCTTTTGGATTGTTTTTTGGGTTTCCATTTCATTGATTTCTGCTCTCAGATTTGTTATTTCCTTCTGCCTCCCTATTTTTGGTTCCTTTTGTTGAACACTTTCTAGTTCTATAGGCTGTGTCATTAAGTTACTCAGGTAGCCCTTTCTTCCTTCCTGATGTGTGCTTGGAAAGCTATAAATTTTCCTCTCAGTACTGCTTTTGCTGTGTTCCACAAGTTCTGATAGTTTGTGTCTTCATTATCATTTGTTTCCAAAAATCTTTTGATTTCCTTTTTGATTGCATCTCAGACCCACTGGTTATTCAGTATGAGGCTGTTTAACTTCCAGTTGTTAGAGTTTTTCTTCTTTGTTCCTTTGGAGTTCACAAATAATTTCAGAGCCTCATGGTCAGCAAAGGTAGCCTGCAAAATTTCTATCCTCTTGATATTTTGAAGATACGTTTTATGTGCCAGCATGTAGTCTATCCTAGAGAATGACCCGTGTACATTGGAGAAGAATGTGTATCCAGGTTTCTGAGGATGGAGTGTCCTATATATATCCACTAGGCCTCTTTCTTCCATTTCTCTCCTCAGGTCCAGTATATTCTTGTTGGGTTTCAGTCTGGTTGACCTGTCCATTGTTGACAAAGCTGTGTTGAGGTCCCCCACAATTATTGCAATGTTGCTTTTATGTCTTCATCTATTGGGTCTATGCATTTTGGTGGACTTGGGAACTTGCTAGGATTTTTCTCCATATCCTCAGTTGTTAGTGTCTTCCTTAGTTTGCCCATATTTCTTTGCCTTTGGTGGTTTGAATTGGAGTGACTGAGCTCCACAGGTCAGGCTGGATCAACTACCCCTCCCCTATCTGGCAGACAGTGTGGCTCAGCCCCAACTGCAGAAATGAGCTCCACAGGTCAGCCTAGATCAACCTATAAATATTTATAGAAGTTTTCATAATAATAAAAAGTATGCAATTTAATGCTACCTGTAGAGGATTGTGCTGAATGAATTAAGACAGAGAAAGGAAATCAGCACAAAATGATCTTTAGATATTCCAAATATAAGTATAATAATGATAAAACATCAAATGTTCTAAAAAATGGGGAAAAATGAGAAAGGATATTTAGCAGAAAACATAACCTGATCCTTACTATGCATCCATGAAAGGCACTTTATTTTCCAGTTTTGCACTGTGGTTTAAAGACCTAAGATGGTCTATACAAAGCTTTATCACTTTTTAGCATCTCCTTTCCTTGTTGAACAATTTCGTTCCTTCCATGTTAGGCTTTCTCCCATCTTAACCTTTGCTCCATCTCCTCAAGTGGCTTGTTCCCAGATTTAACTGGGAAACAATGTAAATTTGTGATTCATAAAATAATTTTTGTAACAAAGAATCCTATGTACCACAAAGAATAAACAAAGTAATAAACATCACAGTTAGAATTTTCCTTTTTTGTTGTTGGCTGAGCCAAGTATGCTGCTCAGGTTTTTATTTCTAATCATTTTAGAACACTTGTGGTGCTAGAGATTGAACATTGATTTGTCCCAAGCCAAAGAAGTACTTTAACAACAATGTGGGCTAAAGTATTTATTCTAAAATAATGTAAATATTTTCACATTGCATAAAGTTATAAATAAGGGTGTACCTATGATTTTTTTATTTGTTTAATTTTTCTCTGATTTTTATTCATTGATTGTTTCTATTCAACACATATTAAATTATAAATATATATGCACATTTCTTTTTATTTTTGTCCTTTTCCTTACTTTTGCTTCTATCACTTGCAAAAGTCTACAGTACAGTTTATATTGCTACACTCTAGAGTCAATATAGACATTATTATTATACTATATAAAAGATAAGACATCCATTTTTGTTCTATATATTTTATTTTTATTTATTTTGTTTTGTTTTTGGGCCACACCAGGCGGTGCTCAGGGATAACTCCTGGCTGTCTGCTTGGAAATAGCTCCTGGCAGGCATGGGGGACCATATGGGACACCGGGATTCGAACCAACCACCTTTGGTCCTGGATCGGCTACTTGCAAGGCAAATGCTGCTGTGCTATCTCTCCGGGCCCATATATTTTAAACGACATTAAAAACTATAATGAAATAGTAATGAGTGAGAGAAGTAGAATGCCTGTTTCAAATACAGGCAGAGTCTTGGGGAGGATGAAGATATGGAACATTGGTGGTGGAAATGTTGCACTGGAAAAGGGGGTGTTCTTTTTATGACTGAAAACCAACTACAAATATGCTTGTAATTACGGTGTTAAAAGTTATTGCTTTAAAATACAAGCTAGGGCTTCCTGATCTCTGTGGGAGCTGCTGAGGAGGACTACAGTAAACTAAATATCATCAAGTTTCACCAGTCAGGAAACGGAGAAGCAGGGAGGAGCATGGCTACCTCACTTCACTATGTGAGTGCACATATTTCCTTTGACCACGATCCCCACCATGGCATGCAGTAAAAGCTATGCTATAAGCATGTCAATGGGGAAACAATGCAGAACAATAGCATACATAGGGAATGAAGATGGCAACTCTGATGAGCCAGAAAGTATCAACCACATAGTTAAACTTCCAGACAAGCAGTTTATAGTAGTAATATGGAGGATGCTCATGGAACTCAAAGAAAGCATATATAATGCTGAATGGAACACAAAGATAGAAATCTGAAAACTGCAAAGTGAAATAACAGGACTGAAAAGCTCATTAGATAAAATAAAAATCTCAATGGAAAGTCTCTCCAACAGAGTAACAGCAGCTGAGGACAGAATCAGTGAAATGGAAGATGAGAAGCAGAGCTGGAAGATGAGATGCTGAGATCTAGACAGCAGAAGAGACTAGATAGGTACCTTAAAATAAATGATCAAACAATGGAAAATGCTCAAAATATGAGAATGATGGAAATAGAAATCCTTGACAAGTTAAAGAAATAATGTAAGAATCATCGGAGTCCCAGAGATCCAGGAAGAAAATCCCCAGGTAGAATCAATAGGCAAATGTAGAAATCCCTTACCAGGAGAGGTTCGCTGATGGAGGTAGGGAGAACGAGGTCTCTCCTCTCCAGCTCGGAAAACGCGTCTACCACCCAGTAACCAGCGGTTCTGAGGTGAATCGGCGGGTAAACAGCTCACGGAGAGTCAGACTTGTGGAAATATCAGCTTTATTCGGTGGAAAGAACTTAGATCCGAAGACTCAGCATCAGTTCCAACCCAAAAGTCCCCCGCCTTCGACAGACCCTTGTTTTATACCACAGAATCAGGTACCACCCTATGGTAGTGGCAGAATGCCAGGTCACACCCTAGGGTAGGGCACAGACACGGATCAGTGTAGGGTCAGTAACATACTAATCCCAAGAAATGTTTACATACACAACAATTCTGCCAGGTTACACCCTAGGGTAGGGTCCAATCACTGATCAGGCTAGGGTCAGAAATGTTTATACATAACAATTCCAGATCATGATAAGATTAGAAATGTTTACATAAGCAACAGGCAAGGACATCATTACAGAGAAAATCCCAGCTCTAAAAATGATATGCAACCAAATCCTGCATACTTGAAGAGTACCAGCTACAAGAAACCCGAAGAAAAGTACCCCAAGAAACATGCTAGTCAAAATGACAATCCCACTGATAGAGATAGAAAACTGAAAGTAACAAGATCAAAAATGGAAATTACATTCAAAGGAGCAATCTTAAGATTTATGACAGACATTTCAAAAGAAACCCTCAAGGCCAGAAGGTAGTGGTGGGAATATAGTGACAAAACTCAATAATATGAATGCTTCGCCTAGAATACTGCACCCAGTCAGACTCACTTTTAAATTTGAAGCATACATAGCTTCATGGATAAGCAGCAGCTCAGACTTTACAGACACAAAACTAGCCTTAAACTAAAAACTGAAAAGTCTTCTTTAAAACAAGACAGACCAACAGGCACTACAAAATTCTACAAAGACATGACATCAAATCCCATGGCAAAAATCTCTCTGAACACCAACAAACTAAATGCACCAGTTAAGAGATAGAGAGGTCAAAATTGATCAAAACATGAATAAAAAATGCTGCTTCCTATAAGAAAAACACCTAAATAGTCAAAACTAACATAGACTCAAAGTAAAAGGCTGGAGGAAAATCATTCAAGCAAATGAGTTCCTTAAAAAGCTGGAGTGGCCATATTAATATCATATGACACAAATTTTGAACATAGAAAAATTATAAGGGACATAATAAAGATATTATTATAAAAATGGTTGCATTTATCAAAGGATATATAGAGCAGGAGGAAATCACTCTCCTAAACATATACACATAAAACATATGAGGGACCAGTAAAATATGTAATACAATTGTTGAAAAATCTGAAAAATAATAACAATAGCAATACAATAATAGTAGGAGAACACAACACGGCCCTGTCACTCCTTGATAGGTAAACCAGGATGAAACCCAATATGAATACAGTAGCTCTGAAAAGAGACATGGAAGAAAGTGAACTAGTAGAGCACTTCATACCCAGAAATCTGGATATTTTTCTCCAATGTACATGCTCATTCTCCAGGATAGATCACATGTTGGCTCATAAAACATATATCCATAAAGTCAAGAGGATAGAAATTGTATTGTATTACAAAGGTATAGTCATTTATACAGCATGGTATTGGAATAAAGACAGACCCTCAGATCAATGAAATAGACTTGAACATTCAGAAGATATTCCCCAGATATACAATCAACTAATCTTTAAAAAGGGGGCAAAAATGCAAAATGGAGCAAGGTAAGCATCTACAACAAGTGGTGCTGGGGCAACTTGTCAGTTGTTTGCAAAAAAAGGGAACTCAGACTTCCATGTAACACCATGCATAAATGTCAAATTCAAATGGAACAAGGACCCGAATATCAGACCTGAAACCATAAGGTATATTTAACAGCACTAGATAATACAGTCCATGACATCAAAACTAAAGGCATCTTCAAGACAGAAGCAACATTCTCCATACAAGTGGAAACGAAGATAAACAGATGGGGCTATATTGAGCTATGAAGCTTCTGCACCTCTATGGAAATACTGCCTATAATACAAAAGCCACCTACAAAATGGGAGAAACTATTCACCCAATAACCATCAGATAAGTGGCTAATATCTAAACTATACAAGTTACTGACAGAACTTAACAAGAAAATTTTTTCTAACCTCATCAAAAAATTGGCAGAAGAAATGAACACTTTGTCAAAGAAGAAATGGACAAAAGGCAAATGAAAGAATGTTCTACATCACTAATTATAAGGGAATGCAAATGAAACAACAATGAGTTACTATCTCACATCACAGAGACTGGCACACATCACAAAAAACAAGAACAATAAGTTCTGGTGGGGATGTGGGACAATAGGAAATTCCATCCACTGCTGGTGGGAATGCCATCTAGTCCACCCTTATTGAAAACAATAGGAGATTCTTCAACTAACTGGAAATTGAGCATCCATATGATCCAGATATACCACTCCTAGTGATATACCTAGGGAAACAAAAATATAATACAAAAATCCCTTCCTCACACCTATATTTATTGAAGTGCAATTTACAATAGCCAGACTCTGGAAACAACCAAGATGTCCATCAACAGATGAATGGCTAAATAAATCATGGTACATATACACAATGGTATATTATGCAGCCATCAGGAAAGATGAGGTCATGAAATTTTCCTAAACATGAATGGAAATGGAAACTATTATGCTGAGTGAAATAAGTCACTTATCTATGGTTTTTAAGAAAAATTAAAGACTTTATTATGAAAATGCCCAGAAATCAGGGCCTGTAGAACCAGCTCATGAAATGAAACTTACTTCAAAGAGGGGTGAATGAAGTTTGAGAAATAATACACTAACAACTACCATGACAATGTTCATGAATGACAGAATTAGAATGCCTGCTTCGAAAGCAGGCAGGGGTGTGGAAGCAGGGAGATGGACGGTATTGGTGTGGGAATGTTGCACTGGTGAAGGGGGATTTTCTTTTGGTGACTGAAGCTCAACTATTTTCAGGTTTGTAATAAAATGAAATAAAATATAAACTAAGTTTTAAACAACATATATACAATATGTAAATATGAGCTAGTTTATAATTCAGGTATGTACTTTTTTCTGGCCTCAGGTACTCAATGGTTTTCACAGTAAATGCTGGAAAAGCTACTTTAAGGACTTAAAGGAGTTAAAAAAAGAACAAAACCCAGACCAATATCTTGCCAAAAGTTAAGAAATGGGATTCTTACTTCCAATTAGTTTATATATTCCTGAGAAAAGTTTCAAGATTGACTGGATCTCCAACGTCTTACCATCTGTCATTTATATGCACTGAGTATTCATAATAGGACCAGTGGATTATTATCTTATATATGTTATATATATTTTTGGATCACACCCGGCAGTGCTCAGGGGTTACTCCTGGCTCCATGCTCAGAAATTGCTCCTGGCAGGCAGGGGGACCATATGGGGCACCGGGATTCGAACCGATGACCTTTTGCATGAAAGGCAAACACCTTACCTCCATGCTATCTCCCGGGCCCCTATATATGTTATATTAATGCATGTTAATTATGCAAATGCATTATATTATATATTAGTTATATTTAAATTACAATACCTTGGGCCAGAGCGGTAGTACAAGTGATATGGCATTTGCTTTGCATATGCTAACCTAGGACAAACTGCATTTGATACCCCAGTGTCCTCTAGGGTCCCCCAAGCCAAGAGAGATTTCTGAGCGCATAGCCAGAAGTAACCCCTGAGCATCACCATGTGTGGCCCAAAAAGCAAAAATAAATAAATAAATAGATAAATAAATAAATATATATAAATGTACAATTGTACCTCAGAAAATCAAACACCTTGGATTCAACTTAATTAAATACAAGAAATAGCTATATAAAGGAAACAACACTGCTTCAGAAATAAAAGAGGACACAAGTAAATGGAAACATATACACTGCTAATGAATTGGGAGGATTAACATCATCAAAATATCAATACTTCCTAAAGCATTATACAGATTATTGCAATCGCTATAAAAATTTCATGACAGTTATCAAATAAGTTGATAAGATGCCCCTAAAAATCATATAGAGATATAAACACCCACCAATAGCTAAACAATAGTTAGCAAAGGTAAATTTGGAAGGAATCACTTTATCCAAAATTAAGCTATTCTATAAAGCACGAGTCATTAAAGCAGCATGGTATTGGAATCTACTCAGACCTATAGATCACTGGAATAGATTTGAATAACTGGAAATGGACCCACATATTTATAAGCAATTAACTCTTGATAAGAAAGCAAGAAACAAAAAAGTGGAACAAGAAGCCTCTTCAATAAATGGTGCTGGGATAACTGATCAACTACATGCAAATAAATGAATAAAATCAAACCTCTCCTTAACACGATGCACAAATGTTGTTTCAAAATGCATTAAAGACTTGACATCATACCGGAAACCATAAGCTGCATAAAGAAAAACATATACAGAACACTCCATAACATTAATTTTAAAGTCATCTTCAAAGATGAAACACCTCTAATCAAGCAAGTGGAAGTATAGATAAATAAATAGGAACACAGAGTCTCTGTACCTCAAGGAAATAGTGACTGGGATAAAATAGCGACCCACAAAATGGAAGGAAGTTTTTACACAATGCCTATCAGAAAAGGAATTAATATTAAAGCAATACAAGGCACTGATTAAACATTGCAATGAAGAAAATGAAACGGGGAAGAAGATATAAACAGACAGTTTCTAAAAGAAGAAATCCAAATGATGGCCAACATGATCTTGAAAAATTCTCAACATTATTAATCTTCAGGGAGATTCAAATCAAAACCACAATGAGATATCATCTCATACCATAGAAACTAGCACACATCACAAAACAAAACATAATAAACAAACAAAAACAAAAACAACCTGTGCTGGTAAAGTTACAGTTAGAAAGGGATTCTCATTCACTGCTGATGAAAATGCAGACTAGTCTTGCTTTTATGGAAAACAATATGGATATTTTAAAAATCTAGAAATTGAGCTCCCATATGGCACAGCAATAACACTCCTAGGGATATCCCCCAGAAATACAAAACCAAAATACAAAAATGCCCTCTGCACTCATATGTTCAGCACATCACTATTTATAATAGCCAGAATCTGTAAAAACCCAGATGTCCAGCAACAGAGATGTGGATACTGAAACTTCAGTACATCTTCACAATGGAATACAAAATAAAATGCATCTGTTAGAAAAATGAAGTCATATCAGCTTATACATGGGTGGACATGGAGACTAATATGCTGAATGAAAGGGGTCAGAGGAAAGGGCTAGGCATAGTATAATCTCATTCGTTTGTGGGATATAAGAAAAACAAGAGATAGTATGGTAATAATATCCAGAGACAAGAGAAATAAGGTTAAGGCAGTACAGCCCAGACTAGGAAGTCTGTCACGAAGAGTAGTTGGTACAGTTAGAGTTGAGTCTACTCTGATAATGACAGTTGGAACTAAACACTAGGGACAAGAACCTGATGTCGAAAGTGAAGAAAGTTGAATAGTAGGCACCCATTCATTGAAAATAGTGAAAACCACAGCATCGAAAAGGAAAGAGAGAAATTGAAAGAGAGAGAAGTAAGTTTCCTGCCTTAAAGACAGGTGGGGTGGGGGTTTGGCAGGTGGGAGGAAAACAGGAGACCTTGATGAAAGAAGGGTGCCCTGGTGAAGGATGTTGTTCATTCTATGACTAAAAACCACATGAACAATATTTTAACCACAGTTCTTAAGTAAAGCAATTAATTAAAAAGTCTTCTGTATATAAAATATAATTGAATAAAACTCTTTAAAATCTAAAAGTAAGGGACTGGAGAGATACCACTGTGGTAGGGCATTTGCTTTGCACACAGATGACCCAGGACAGACCTTGGTTCAATCCCTGATATCCGACATGGTCCTCCAAGCCAGGAGCGATTTCTGAGCACAAGGCCAGGAGTAACCCCTAAGCATCACCAGGTGTGGCCCAACTTCCCCACCCCCAAAATCCAAAAGTAAGTTACTGCCACTCTAAATACCTGTGGACTAAAGTTGACTGTTATATGTTTTGTCTCTGGGTCACGTTTCAGAAGAGACTGAGAAAGATTATATTGAGACTTCTCTGATACTGTATCACACCAATCTTCATAGAGTCTTGTTTCATACCTGTGAGGATGAGAGTTAATAGGTATCGCCAAAATTAATAACAAATATGTCGATATTTGATAGAAGAATTATATGATAAACCTAGAACAATATAATGTATATAATAAGAATCTACTAAAAGTTCACCATACATCACTTAACTTTCATGAAGGGCCTTTATTGGTACTTATATTATCTAATTAAAGGAAATAAAAATATTATTGAATTTTCTATAAGAAAGATTTATAATAGCACATTCAGCTTTTATTTTGCAGAAATATATTCCGTAGCATGCACCTTGTTCAATGAGATGAATCAAGACCAAATTCCTTTTTTATAAAATATGTTCTACAGCTGCATATTTATTATCCTTCCCACTTTTATGAAATATTGCTGTTATTTAGATTTTATGTACTTTTTATGATTTGGCAGGTTATTATCAGGTTCTTGGAGTGCTCAAAAACATTTTTTTTGGTTTTTGGGTCACACCCGGGAGTGCTCAGGGGTCACTCCTGGCTCCATGCTCAGAAACCGCTCCTGGCAGGTATGGGGGACCATATGGGGCACCGGGATTCGAACCGATAACCGTTTGCATGAAAGGCAAACGCCTTACCTCCATGCTATCTCCCGGGCCCCTCAAAAACATTTTTATATAAATATATGAAACTTTTATGCCATTTCAACTTACTAAAGAATTCATGGGTACTTACTACCTCAAGGTGGCAAAGGAGAAATCTGTATATGTATTAGCAGAAGATACTATTGTATAGTAAATATTCTTAACTCAAAGTCTTTGACTTAGTCATACATGACCATTTAAGCAGTTCCCTCTATTTTTAATAGCACCTGACCCTCAATCAGGGGATATTAGAGAGGATCTTTTGGAGGAAAAAAGATTATGTTGTGATTAGTGTCAATTAGTGTTATAAAAATATAAGGGGGCCAGCGAGGTGGCGCTAGAGGTAAGGTGTCTGCCTTGCCAGCGCTAGACTAGAATGGACAGCGGTTCGATCACCCGGCATCCCATATGGTTCCCTAAGTCAGGAGTGACTTCTGAGCATAGCCCGGAGTAATACTTGAGTTTCACCAGGTGACCCAAAAACAAAAACAGAAAAGAAAGAAAATTAAGAAAGAAATTTAAAATATTTAATAAAATTTTCTCACACATTAATACACATTGTTTATGATCATTATTATCATTATGCTTTACGTTTGAGGACAAATGGTGTGTAAACCATTTATTTAAATGCTACTAGTAGAAGATGTAGGAAGTACATCTCAAAACTATAAAGGGCATAGGTACTAATGACAGGAGATGAGCTGAATTAACAAGGAAAATACAAGGAAAGGTTTTGTGGAAGCAAAGGTGATACAACACTTGACTAAATTTCAGGTGAGTAGATTAAGGGGGAATGAGTATTATTGGCAGAAGAGAAATTGCTAAATATAGAAGTGAAAAACAATAGATTGATGGGAATGATGAGTAGAGCATTTGAATTTGTGGAAGTAGGCAGGGCAAGTTTAGAGATGGAGGTGACGGTCACATCAAGGAAAAATTTCCATAACATATTGTAATGATGCAGGTGGAGAGAGGCCAAGTCATAACATCAGATTTGATAAAAGAAAATCATATAGGCACTAAACCTATCCAATAATTCACTGCAGTTTTACAGCAGAAAAAGAATCTGCCCATATAAAGTGTTCATTTATATGTTTTCTCCAAAAAGGACTCAAGAAACATTTTAAACTTGTATTCTGTATTTGAACATAATAAAATGTTGATTTCTTCTTAGTGAGAAGCTGCTATGATTTTCTAATTTGGAGTAAGACAAGGAGTACTGTACTTTTACTACTTTAGCCAAGTTTATGTTCCAATAAAAATTTCTTGAAAATATATATGTTTTTGTTTGTAGAATAGAGTCACATTCTTTAGAGACCAAATACTTGGACACCATTCTCATTAATATCATGGGTATAACACCCTACAAAGAATGACATTTCAAACTTACTCAGGAATATGTATAATGTCAGAACTAAAAAGCATATCATTGTGGCTATGAAATTTTCAGAACAACAAAATCTCACAAACTGCTTACTTTTCCAGCAATGAGACCATGTCTTCATATTGTTTTTTCATTTGTTTTCCTTCAGCAAATTCTAGGCATCTATGGATGAAAAGGAAAAAAAAAGACAGAAATAGAAAAAGTTAAAAAAAATTATTCAGATATCAAACTGCAGTCTGTAAAGAAGAGAATGAACTGATTCTAAGACTAATTTTAAAATACCTGTAATGAGACTACATTATCTTTAATTTCCTTTTAGATTTCCTGGGGTTTGACCCAGGATTGTCTAATGAGAGATTCTTGGCCAACAGGATCTACATTTTAATGCAAAGATGTGAAGACCTACAGATGCTATGCTGTCCTTAGAAATTATGCTTTCCACACATTGCTGAAAGGGCTTCTAGCACTGCATTAGACCTACTAGGGGATCATATAGTATCAGAACCATGACGTTATACCTAACAGCAACCTAGGCCACTTTCATGTTAGGCATACATCCACTACAAAAATTTCCCCTTTTTTTTCTGATTGTCATCTACAGGTCATGAGAAATGACTGCCTCCTCCTTTGGGACCAATTTAAATCAAAGAATGCCATCTCATAAAGAGTCCCAACCTTTTGACCACTTCATTAAATTCTCTCACCCTTCCATTCTCCACATTTATTTTTTTATATTTTTCCTTTTATTTTTTTTAATTTAAACGTTTTGATTACATATGTGTTTGTGATTAGGTTTCGGTCATGTGAAGAACACCCCCTTCACCAGTGCAACATTCCCAACGCAATGTCCCAAGTCCCCCTCCC
>PVKC010016006.1:0-21083 GCA_004027635.1 Crocidura indochinensis
CCTGGCTATTCGCTCAGAAGTTGCTCTTGGCAGGCACAGGGGACCATATGGGGAACTGGGGGATCGAACTGCAGTCCATCCTAGGTTAGCACAGGCAAGGCAGGCACCTTACCTCCAATGCCACCACCCAGCCCCCAGATGGTAGAGTTCTTAATGGATATTTAAATGAATGAATTAGTTTTGATAGGTCAGTTTCCCCAAAAGAATCAGATATGCTTTTCTTAATATGCTCAGAGTAGACCCTTTAATTGAGAAGGATCAATCATGAGGGTTTGAGGAGAAAGTTACCCTGGCATAATATATGGCTCCTTGAGTTTCACAAGAAGAGACCCCTGAATAAAAAAAATCAGGCATAACCCCTTAGTTTCACTGCCTGTGACAGTACCCCCAAGAAAGCACTGAAGGAACCAGTGGCTAAGAAGTGCTTGTCAATGCCTCCACATCAGTCCTTTGTAAGTCTCCTAATCAAGTAAGCTTAATCGATGCTTCCTATTTTTATGACTTAGAAGAGTGTCACTAGAAGGAATATAAAGCGGACTTATAGCAAACAAGTCATCAATCTGAGCAACCATATTTTCAGGTTTGTGTGTTGTTTTAGGGGCCGAGAATTTACTGCTGGCATTCAGGGATCAATATGGGGTGCTCAGGACCCAATATTGAGCCCAGTTTGGCCACATACAAGGCATATGCTGGGCCCACTGTATTACTTACTGCTCTAGCCCCTATGAGAAGTTCCTTTTTAAACAGAGTAAAGAAACAGCAAACATTGTTATGTGATATCTTTTCTCTCTTTTCATGTTTCCAGTCCCACACACAAGATCAATAATCCAGGTTCACCAAATATTTCTTTGGAATTTGGTGTGATGCAAAATCTCAATGAATGTGTTAGCCAACAGATTTTCCCTTTGCCTAATAACCTGCCTGATGCTATCTCATTTCCCCTGCAGCCTGAGAAGAACTCAGAGGGACAAAGCATTTCCCCATATACCCCCAGGGTTTCCATCCTCTTCTACTAAATTGGGCAAAGTGAAATACACTGTAGTGTCTTGTCTGTACTCTTGGACAACTCCTTGAACCCGGTTATTGATACTGAACAGAAAAATGCACTGTAAGAAGTGTTTTAAAATTTCAAGTGTGATTCCTCTCGTGCCTGAACTGCTTTTTCTTCGAGTGGGAGGTAATAAGAGGCAAGAAAAGAAAATCAATTGGGAGGACAAAGGCAAGTGTGTTCTTGAATCTCCTGCAGCTCCTAATTCCCACATCCTACCCTCTTAATGTTTGATGCAATTTCTACAATTCCTTCAACACTAACGGACATGTTGGTTGTGACACAAAGCAGATTCTGCCTGGCCAAGCAAAGAGCAGGGTATATATATGGACAAGATTCCCTTCAAGAACCCTTGAGTGTTGTAATGTATATGCTTAATGATTAAGTTTTTGTTTATATGCCTGGAAGATTATCTATGGAAAGAAAGAGTATAAGTAAAGCTGAAATCAGTCTTGCCGGAGTTGGGGCTAGAGCAATAGCACAGCAGTATGGCATTTGCCTTGCATGCAGCCAACAAGGGGCATGGGGACAATTTGCATGTCCCCCAAGCTTGCTAGGAGCAATTTCTTAGTGCAGAGTCAGGAGTAACGCCCCTGAGCAAGCCAGGTGTAGCCCAAATACAAAAGAAAAGGAAAAAAGAAAAAGAAAGACTTGCTAGAGTTGAGATTAGTTCATTATATAATTAGGCTTCAGCTTTGAGGTACACTCAAAAAAGAAAAAGCCCAAAATAATATTAACAAAGAAAGGGGTTGGAGAGATCATACAGTGGATAAGGGGCCTGTATCACTGACCAGGATTCAATCTGCAGCACCCCATATGGTCCACAGGCTCTGCCAAGATTGATCCCTGAGCAGACAGCAAAGGTGAAATCCCTGAACACTAGTAAAAAAAAAAAAGAACATGTACTTTTAATACATGTTAAGAGGCTGGAGCACTAGTACAATGGGTAGTGCCTTGCACAGTCAATCAACCCAGGTTAGATTCGTGGCACCACATGGACTTTAGTACAGAGCCAGAAGTAAGCCCTGAACATAGCCCAGTGTGGACTCTTACCAATAAAAAGACAGAATTGAGAAATGTTTGTTTGTTTTCGTTTGAAGTCACAACTGGCTTGTTCCTGGCTCTATACTCAGGGATCAGTCCTGGCAATACTCAAAGGACCAAATGGGGTACCAGGGTTTGAACCCAGATTGAGCGTATGCAAGGTATGCAATCTACCCACACTTTTCTGTCTCTGAATCCTAGTTAGGAAATATTTGAAATGTTCAGGAGTATTCAGTTATGTTCAGGTTAGGACAAATAGATAATATCAGAAACCTCCACTAGAATTTTTGGTACTAAAGCTTGATTTATGTGACAACTGTGTAATGTTAAGAATGATTTTTAAAAGTTCACAGGCTTTTAATCATGTTAACTAGTAATTTCTTCCCCAAAATGGCTAGTAGACAGTACATTAACGGTAATAAAATAAAAGGTATCTAAGTTACTGGTTACTAAAGTTACTTGACTAATTATAAGGTAGCAACAAATAGGAGATACGATTTGGTAATCGTTCATCATTTTTTAGTAAAACAAGGACAAACTATGAAGTAGGTAAAAATTGCCTTTCCAATGGAAGTTGAAATATGGTTTTTTTTTAATATTGCTGCCAAATAAAAAGCTTGTGTTCTCAATTAAAAAAAACAACAGTAGGAAGGCAGTATGAATTTTTCTAAAAATTATCCTCCATGTACACATTATATTCAACCTACCCAAATAAGCCAGGAATCTATTGTCCCAAAAAGTGCTCTATCTTCTTGCACAGCCTTCTGAATGGTTTCCACATTGTCAAGGAGCCAGCGAAGTTTCACAGCACTGAAATAAGTGCTAAGTGGAAGGCCTGTCTTGGACTAAAAAAAAAAAAATCAGCCATCAAATTAAATCCGTAACAGTTTAAAATACTACTTGACCCCTCCCCTTAAATTGCCTCAACAAACTGCAAAATATTCAATGGTCCTAGCAATTCCACTCTATTATGGACAAAATTAGCTTTCCTATCTCAATGCATAAAAATGCATGTTCATGAACAAAGATCAGAGCAATCTGTTTGCAGATCAAAGATCAGCCACGTAGCAAGATAAGAGGAAGTTAAATGATAGAACATCATAGGATCTAGTAAAGACATAAAGGTTAGTCTTCGTGCTGAGTTAGCATTATGTGCAAAAAAAAAAAAAACCCTATTCGCAAACCTCTTCTATTTATCTAATATTACAGGTAAGTGATTTTTTAAATTAGTGACAATGCGTTTGCGTGGAGATACATATTTCCATACATAAATGCAAACACCAATATAATTTAGTGGAGAGTAAAACAGAGCTCAAAATAGAGTTCAAAGGCAGTGAACTGTTCTACATAATACAATTAATATAATAAATGTGTTGCTTAAATGCAGCTGAGTGAAGGGAATGTAGGTTTAACAACTTTAAAAGGAAACTCATGGGTTTATCAATTCTGTTGGAGAAAGTTTGCTAAACACCAAATTTATTTAAATGAATTGGCGAAAGTAAAAAATTAAAATAATACAAATTACCTACACACATAAAATAACTAGATTTTCTTCTTTATTTCTTATGGGCATGCATAGTACAAAAACTGAAATCAGTGACTTGAGTGAAGTGCATGCTATGCACTTGACCTATCTAAATTTAATCCCTAGCATCCCATTATTGTCCCCTAAGCACTATCAGAAGTAATTCCCAAGTGTAGAGCCAGGAGTAAACCCTGAGTATTGCCAGGTGTGGCTCCAAAACAAGAGGGGGGTGAAGTAACCTAAAGGAGCATTGAAGGACCAGACCAGAAAGATAGCATAGGGTGTAAGGTGCCTGCCTTGCACCTGGCCAACCTTGGTATATGATCCCTGGCACTGTATATAGTTCTCTCAATTGCACCAGCGTGATCTCTTGAGTAGAGAGCCAAGAGTAAAGAGCCAAGGCTGCCAGGTGTGGCCCCAACACCTCTTCTGGCACCTGGCATTGTTAGGAAAAATATGCATTCTTTGACAAATGAGGCTAGGAGATGAGAGTTGAAGGTGTTAAAGAAAAAGGTGTACTCAGGACACATCTGAGGTTCTGTAAGTAATGAGTGCAACTGTTAAGTGAGCCCTCCCCCCAATCTCCTCTTTCCCTAACCTCTTCTTTTGATATGTAAAAGCCCACCTAGATTACAGGGCCTTCCCCCACCCTGGTAGGTGGGGGTCTGGATAATAAAGAAAGGATCTGGCCTTGAGGCTGGAGAATGAGCACATGGCATAGACAGCACATGGCAGAAAAGGCCATAAAGAAAACTAACTCCAATGAAACGTTAACTCACTGACTTGGTGTATTATTTCTCCACTATTACCCTGCCTCATCAGACCCATCTGCCTGAAGGGTTAGAAACATGATGCCTGGAATAGTCTCATCCAGCCTGTGGCAATATAAATATATATAATTATATATAAAATATGCTTATTTGGGGGCCTGGGAGATAGCATGGAGGTAAGGTGTTTGCCTTTCATGCAAAAGGTCATCGGTTCGAATCCCGGTGCCCCATATGGTCCCCCGTGCCTGCCAGGAGCAATTTCTGAGCATGGAGCCAGGAGTAACCCCTGAGCGCTGCCGGGTGTGACCCAAAAAAAATGCTTATTTTGTTTTGGGGGCCACAACAGGTGACACTCAGGGGTTACTCCTGGCTATGCGCTCAGAAATCGCTCCTGGCTTGGGGGACCATATGGGACATGCCCTATCACTTGCACCATTGCTTAGGTCCCAAAGAATTTTTATTTTTATTTTGCAAGCAATAAATAGTTTGTCAAGTTGATGCCATTGAGATCTGAATACTAATTTCAGGTTCCAGAACAACAAGAAAATACCAATCTTTGAAGCAATCTCTTACCTTAACAAAGTTATTGTTTCCTGGAATCCTTTTACTAAGGCTTTCAACAGTAGATTGTGTTCTGAGATCAAGCCACACTAGAGACAAAAATATAACATACAGAAAATCTTTATTAAAATATCAGATCCAAATGAAATCAATCAATCAAGGACTGGAGATCAATGATTAGTTTCTACAAGCAATTAAGATGCTGTAGCTATCAAAAGACAGAAATTAGAAAATTAGAAATGAATGGGTAGATTGTTAGAAAATAAATTTATGAGGGAGAATTTTAATCTTTCATTCAAAATAATACAAGTTCAAAGACCAATACAAACCATAGGATATTTATTTTATATTCTTTTGATAGCAAGAAAACAATGTAAATGCTTTATACATGAATTTTCTAAGTGTAATTAAGTGCAGAGTAAAATCTAAGGACCAGTTTAGGCCAATTGTCAGTGTAAAATGCATAATTGAGAACCGTATTACTGCAATTTGTGACAAAGTAGCCAACCTGATCGTCATCATCATCATTTTAAGAAACATACAGCATTGCCTTCAGGTATGAAATGCCAATTTTCTTTAAATTGTTCCAAAGCAGGATTTAAGGATCACCATTATTTCTCGCTGATTGTTAAAAATTATATTAAGCACCACTAGTCAGTAAACAGTAATTAAACGTCACAACTTATTAGGTATTTTTAGATAAAGAATGGAGCACTATTTGGTAACATTAAATAGATATAGTATTTATTTAATAGATATGTATTATTTTCCGAGTCCTATTTCTGTACTCTGTACTACGAAGGAAAAAAGGTATTAAAGATAGACAACACAGTAGCACTTGGGAAAAATAGCCAATGGGAATCCAAGGAAATTTAGCTGTCAAACTTAAGTTTCCAAACTCAAACTCTGATCTTTTCTCTGCCTAGGGTCCCTTGATAGTTTTCCTCTATCTGTGATCAGCAGCCTCCTGCAAAGAAGCAGCCCCAAATCTATTAAAAGGCACCAGAGCTATGAAAGTTTCCTCATCACGCATCTCAAAGAAGTGCAATAGACCCTTGTTTTGCTCACCTAACTGTGGTGAATGTTAATAAATTGTAAGTGTCTTAACTGTTAATGCCCTCAAAAGTGGTCTGAACTTGATTTTGACTAAGGCTACTTCACACTAAAATGAGTCTTTAGAACAGTGGTCCTCAAACTACGGCCCGCGGGCCACATACTGTATTTGTTCCCATTTTGTTTCTTCACTTCAAAATAAAACATATGCAGTGTGCATAGGAATTTGTTTGTAGTTTCTGTTTTTACTATAGTCCTATAGTCCGGCCTCCAACGATCTGAGGGACATTGAACTGGCCCCTTTTAAAAAGTTTGAGGACCCCTGCTTTAGAACATCATACTGGTTTCAAAAGGACTGGTGTGCAAACCAGCCAAGGCAAGGCTCATCACAAACAAGGAATTAGGAGATCACAGAGCGATAAGGAACACAAAAAGCCTCTAAATGTGACAATCATGTACACTTGCAGCCTCACCTTTGTTTCCTTTCTTCTGTTTCTGGAAGCAGTAACTCCAGGACTCTGGACCCAATTCTCCCTCCCTTGTGCACTACCATGGGGCTTCTAAGATTTGCCAAACTTTCATTCCCTGAGATGTGTCTTGGCCACAGGGATCGGATTGGGCACAAGCAGGTGTCAGTAGGTTGATGTCAGTTCGCATGTATCTTTTCAGTTGTGCATGGTCATGTGTAGCTGCGCCTGTGGCAACCAAGAGCTCAAGCGCCCACCTCTGAAGCCACCCAAGACAATCATGGAGGGGGTGTTTAGGGGAACAGTGTAAGTTCAGAATCAAATGATCCTGGAAACTTGTGTCCATAAATAAAAGAAGGGCCTTTTCAAAAAAAAAAAAAAAAAAAAAAGCTTCCTTCAACTGGGAATTGGGGTTTTTGTAATTTTCTAGCACTTGTACAGGCAAGGTGGTGAATTCAGTCAACAGACTTGGTCAGGTTCCTCAAACTCTCGAATCAAGGGCAGCCAGTCCACTTTCCACCTCACACTACTGCATGAGTCCTCACTCTGACTAAAGGAGACTTTCCTTGCAAGTGGCAACCCTAGCAGGTGTTGGTGGCCTAAGTAACTGAGGGAAACTAGAGGTCTTTGAAGAGGAATTTTTCAATCTAATGGATACAATACACAACCACATGTCAACAAGTGCAGATTTCAGTGTTGGATATTGTATGACTGAAACTCAGTCATACACAACTATGTATCCCATGGTTATTAAACTAAAAATTCAACTAAAATTACTTTTTAAAATAAAATGGGATTTTATTTCTATTATTATTTTAAAAGTGTCAGATGCATTGGTGGATTAAAAAAAGACAGAAATAATTACCCAAGCCAAAGTCAACAACAATGGGTTCAGAGACCTAAACTCTTAATAATATAAATTTTAGGGGCCGGAGAGATAGCATGGAGGTAAGGCGTTTGCCTTTCATGCAGAAGGTCATCAGTTCAAATCCCATATGGTCCCCCGTGTTTGCTAGGAGCAATTTCTGAGCATGGAGCCAGGAGTAACTCCTGAGCACTGCCGGGTGTGACCCCAAAAAAACAAAAAAAAAATAATAATATAAATTTTAAATCTTATGCTTTAATTTATACAGTATAAATTTTATACGGGCAGGCTGGGGAACAAAGGGTGGTAGTATGGGATATACTCTAGGAACATTGTGGAGGGAGGTGGAAACTGGTGGTGGGATTGGCCCTGATTTATTGTATGTCTGAAAAACAACTATGAAGGATTTTGTAGATCACAATGGTTTCAATAAAATAAAATGAAATTTAAAAATAACCATCTTTCAATCTCAAGTGGGATAGAGGCTAAAATCCATTAAATAAATTATTAGAACTGCCCTGCATGTGGCCAACTAGGGATCAATCCCTGATAGTCCATAAGGTCCTCTTAGGATTGCCAGAAGTGATCCCTAAGCAGAGCCAGGACTAACCCCTGAGCACCACCTCATGTGGCCCCAGAACATAGCAGCAAAAGATTAAAATAGAGAATGGAATTTGTGAAATTTCTGTTTACTTGTTTGCTGAAACATAATCATGATGTCAAAGGTATCATTTAATTATTTTTTCCCTTGAGGGACACATCCAGAAATGGTCAGAATTTACTCCTTTCTACATGCAGTAATTACTCCTGATGGTACTCAAGGAACCATACTGGATGCCAGAAATCTAACTTGGGCAAGTTGCATGCAATGGAAGCGCTCTACCCTATGTCTTTAGAAAAAAATGTGTTTTTTTAAGATAGTACGTAATAAAGGACAAAAATGCTCTAGAATTTTTACATAACAGGGTTTTCCTACACTTTTGATGGATTTTATTTATTTATTTTTTTGGTTTTTGGGTCATACCCAGATTTTATTCCCATGAAGATCTAGGGATAGGTCCCAGCAATATATGTCTCTTTAATGAGTTCCCTACTCTAAGAAACACAAATTGAGGGGCCCGGGAGATAGCATGCAGGTAAGGCGTTTGTCTTACATGCAAAAGGTCATCGGTTTGAATCCCGGTGCCCCATATGGTCCCCTGTGCATGCCAGGAGCAATTTCTGAGCATGGAACCAGGAGTAGCCCCTGAGCACTGCCAGGTATGACCCAAAATCAAAACAAACAAAAACAAACAAACAAAAAAAAAAAGAAACACAAATTGACATGCAGCAGTGCCCGGGACCTAGAAAGTACATTAAAATCAGGCGGCAAATTGCAATACACAGTCGAGGTCCAGTGTGTTTGGGTTTAGGTTCATAGGTCTAGGAAGAAGCCTGACTTCCAGTGACTTGGTGACTGACTCCAATACTCTGGATAAGGACCATTTCAGTAATTGGTTCCTCTCCTCACATAAAAACTTGCTGGTATCCAAAGGGCCAAGAAGTATTGATATAATGCAATGCACACATTCACACACCAATCAAAATACTCAACTACATGAAATCAGGAGGCCAAAGCTTTCTATCTGGCTTTGCTACCGACGATCAATGTGACTCAAGCAAGCCTTGCTAACCTTCTTGGCCTAGATTTCTGGCAAGGAAATCAGGAAGTTCTACTAGATCACCTCCTTTTCATTATTCCATGATCACAGAAGGTTGTCATAATATTTATATTTGAGCCCAAAAAGCTTAAGGCAATTAGAATACATAGGATGAATTAGTAAAACTGCTAATAAGAAAAAAAGTCAGTGGTGGATAAACTATTAAGCAATTCACAAATGCTCACAATTAATTGAATTAAAAACCATTAAAGAAGTTAAGATGACAGAATTAGATTTGCAGAACAAGAGACCAAAAAAGCAAAGAAACCCCAAGCTAGAAAACTAGTGGAGGTAATTTCTGAGAATGATCATAAGGAGTGTCAGACACAGCTCTAGCAGCTGTGGTCATTCCTCCAAAATGTCTGCATTGGCAGGCTGGGAACTGAAGAGCCAGAGCACCAATACCTGAGGAAGGGCCAGCAGCTGGAACCGAAGAGCCAGAGGGAACAACGGCAGCTGGAACTGAAGGGCCAGGAGAAACTGGAGCGGCTGGAGCATTAGGAGAAATAATGGCAATTCATGCTAGAGATGGCCAGAGTCAAGATTTGAGTTCTCTTGTGGACTACGTAGGAATACGAATAGGTAGATCCCTTGGGACAGTTCCTCAACATGAATATGGCTCTACTTGCTCATAGAAAATGGAAAGAGACATAGAATGAAAGGGAACAGAGCTCATTCCTATCATATGGACAAAGACCAGGCAAATACCTGCCTCTTGCTCACGAGGACTTTTTCTTATCAGAAAATTTTTATGTGCTCTAGTTAGGAAAAGAGCTCACTTGGTTAGTGACTACTCGTGCAGCTCTTGAACTGAAAAAAAAAACTGAGTGATGTACATTCTTGATGCACATTAGAAAGGACCACTGAGAGGGGGCCAGATTGATAGCACATTGGTAGGGCATTTACCTTGCATGCGGCTGACTCAGGACAGATCTGGGTTCAATCCCTGGCATCCCATATGGTCCTCTGAGTCAGAAGAAATTTCTGAGCACAGAGACAGGAATAACCCCTGAATATCACTGGGTGTGATTCCCCCCCCCAAAAAAAATGAATGCTGCAGAGTATGTAACCATCCCTGCTTGGGGTCATCCACAGAAAAGCATCAACAGGCTGCATTGGGAAGGCAGGGCCCCCAAGAAAGCACTTTCCTGGCAGGGTATCAAGAGGTGAAGGCAGTTTCTGGAAAGGGATAGTGTATCAGGGCTGGAGATATAATACAGAGCGTAAGGCATAGCGAGTAGGGAACTTGTCTTGCACATAACAGACACCAATCCCTGGTGTCCCATATCATACTCTGAGGCTACCAGGAGTGAACTGAGTGCAGAACCAGGAGAATCCCTAAATATCACTGAGTGTGGCCCCAACTTACAAAGGAATAGTGTGTCAAAAGGAAAAAGGAAGCTTCTAGGTTATGAAGTAATTTGGAAAGCATAAGGCAATGGATGCTAAGGAAGATTCCAGAACAGTGAATAGCTTGGTTCTAACTAGACAAGCTCCATACTTAGACCAAGCAAAATAGATGTATTTCAGAGCATCCAGTGAATAGTTGACAACAAAAACAACTTGGATGATCTGAGGTTCCACTTGTGTTAGTCACATCCTATTAATGTCTGACAGTTTAGTTCTGAAAAAAAAAACATGTTTTCAAGAGTGAAGATAAGTGCAGTTGCATTCATGTCCCTATTCCAAGGTTACATTAGTGATGAAGTAACAGTGCTCAAGAAATTATCCTGAGAACCCTGAGAGGGGAAATTATAGAGTAAAAATAACTATCATTTTCTAGAGATAATGGAAGTTACTTTCCATTGACTAAAAGCAAAGGCCAACAATGTATCTTCTCTGGTGTGGTTTGTTAGGAGTAGGAGTTTCTGCTGACAGGAAGTGAGAGGAAGGTAAGGCTCCAGATTCCGGAACCAACATAAGCAAGGCTGCTAACAGTCTCACAAGGAGTTATTTAGGTTGCTTTCCCCACATAAAAAAAAAAAACAAAAAAACACAACAGTAGTAAAACCTTTCATTGCTGAGTTACCAGCTGTTAAAAGTTAAGCTATTAACTAAGCAGGTAAGAGGTTATCTCCAAAGGAGATGAGATTATATTGACAACTGTCCCTTCAACTGATGACACTTAGAAATCAGATGGGGGCAAAGGAAAACCATACCTACCTATATCCATGCAGAAATACCACATATAATTACATGTATCTGTGTATGTATATGTATATATCTATCTATATCTATATCTATATGGGGTATAAATGCCAATGACTGCCAGAAATGTATCCTGTTAGGTAGGCTATGCAATTTCCCTAAGAATACCATTTATATAGCAACCAATAATATCATCTGCTATTCCCAAATTTAAAAGGTCATCAGCCAATTCAGAGTGATGTGTGGTAAAGCTGGTCTTAACATCTTTCAGGCACTTTTTATAGTACCATGCATGTATTTATCAATCCTAACTTCCAGCTTCTAAGTACAAAATTTCTAATTCCTCTATTTGAACTATTAAAGTAATAGGCACAGAACAAAGTAAGTGAGAAAGTCAAGATTTGATCCCAAAGTCTTTATGGAAAAATATACCTCTAAGACAAAGAGTTAAGATGAACTAGGATGGATTCATATATCTAATCAGAATATGAAGAAGTCTTAGAAACAGGAAGCCTCAAATCTCAAATATAATTTTGTTTCTTTTTAACTTGGCCAGATATAAGAGTTTAATAATTGCCTAATTTGGCAGTATTTCTCTACCCAGGACAAAAGATCTTCAAAGACATTCACTCATGTAAAAAACAAACTAATGAAACATAAGGTAAATATTCTAGGTTAGGGAAAACGGAAATACTGTTTTTCCCTAAAGCAAAACCAGAAAAACACAAGCTTTTGTTGTGAAAAGGCAAATACATTCTGGATGTTTAGGTAGTTTTATGCCATAAAACATTACCCAGTTCCAAAAAGATAGATAGATGAGCTCAAGTTCCTTCAGATCTCAACTGATGATTTCACAGGTTTAATCATTGGCCAGGGGTTAACTAGTAGGGGAAATATTTAAAGGCAAAAAAGATGAGCAATGTTGAAAATTGCAACACTCTGAATGATGAATTATTTATCATAGAGAATTTTCAACTATCTCAGAAAAAGAAAAGTCTTCAATAACATAAGTTTAGAAAAATAGGTAAAAAAAAACAAATACTTTTATTCAATTGTCTTCTTTAATAAACAAAAATTCTTAATAGGGTACAGTGGGTAAGGCACTTGTCTTGCCTGTGACCGAACCCCACTTTCCTCCCTCGTACCACATATGCCCCCCAAGCTCACCTTGGGTGATGACTGAGTGCAGAGCAGGAGTAATCCATGAGCACTAGGATATTGGTCTCCCCCCCCAAAAAAAAAATTAAAAAGAAACCAAAAATGTGCCAGCCAACATGACTGAAATTAGTAAATCTCCCCTACTTCTTTGGTAATTTTAAACCATTTGGGTAATTTTGTGTTCATCGGTTTGGTTTATGTGTATAGTAAACTGAAACCTTTTTTTTAATAACACTTAAGATCAAACCAAAGTCCCACAGATTCCAGGCATACTCTCTACCACTAAGTCATTTCTAGCCTTTCAAGTAATATTTAGAAGACAGCAAGGTACACTGACCACTAAAAGGTTGGAAGGTTTGGGAAGGAAAACTTTTGGAAAATGGGAGTAGTGGGTGGAGGAAGTGGAGGTAAACATTTCAGAAAAACAATATTGATGAAGATAATGCTAAAATAGGGAGGAAAAAAAGTACTAGACAGATGGAGAACAACTACAGGGGAGCTGGGAGAGACAAATGGCCTGTTTCAGACCCAGGGCCAAAATCAGGAAGGTCTTTTGAGAAAAGCTGTTTCTGTCACAGTAACTGGGAAGCAGTGATCCAAAGGGAAACTTACTATCAAACACACCAAACAACTGTTTTCTTTGCTCATCCCAGAATTAATATATACACTCCCAAACCGGGAAACCTTTGAAAACAGGTCATCTCTATCTCAATGGACCTACTTTTTCTAAGCTTAAATAAAGCACACCTTTATTGAATGTAAGAATAAATAGCCTTTCTCAGCCTTCCCCTTCTTTAACAGCCTGTTTCACATCCAACTAAGAGTATTCTAAAATTCAAGTTTATCTTGGGGTGAGTGAGGGAACTGATTGCTTGGCTCTAAAAGGAACCATACAAATGGTATTTTTTAAAAAGGAACTGTAGGCTGTTCTTTTTCTCTGCTCAATGGCTAATATAATTAGTAGGCAAAGAGAAAATTAGGACAAGGAAAGACCTAGACTGACAGGGTAAAGGGGGAAGAAGAAAATCTACAATGAGCGAAAAAGGAATACAAACTAAGAGAAAAAAGCTTATACACAAATTTAGGTGAAAATTTGATTCTGTTTTCTATTAATCATACCATCTTGTGTTGTTTTAAGATAAAGCTGTTAAAGATTTACTCTTATGTTGGTATTTTCCACCAAAGCCTTGAATGGAGATATGACATGGTACAATTTTCCTGGATGAAATCAAGCTGAAGCCTGAATCTATTCGTATTGACTTCATAACATCTCTTCCCAGGTTTCTTTCTCTCCTCTTTTCTTGTCAATTCCTTTTTCTCCTAAATCCCAAATTCCTATCCTCAGCCATTTGTTTCACAAAGGAAAGAACCAAGCCTGCCTGGTTTGTCATGATATGCCTTGGGTCATCACTGAACCCGGTCAATCAAGACACCTACACTTACACTGGATTAACTTTACTGGATTTAACTTTCAGTGAATTCCTTTATAAAAGAAACAATCACCTCTATGTTATAGACTTGCCTACATTTTGAACCATTTCTTTATAAAAGACTTACAAATTTCTAATTGCCCAGAAATTAACTTGAATGGTAAGTCCAATACTCACCTTGCCCAAAAATAAAAAGCTGTTTTTTCTCCCAGATTGGCACCCTTAAGCATTACTTCATCTCCTTCTTATAATTCTGGCTGAAAGTCTGCATCACTCTTATTTTTTGTTTGGGAGGCCACACTTAGTGGGGCGGCTCAGGGTTTACTTCTGGCTCTACACTCAGAAATCACTCCTGGCAGGCTCAAAGGACCATATTGTACATCAGGGATCAAACCCAGATTTGGCCACAGGCAAGGAAACCGCCCTACCCACTGTGCTATTGCTCCAGTCCCACTATTTTACTTTTTCCCTTTAGATTTTCTTTATCATCTATACAGCTTAAAACATATAGGTTGGGCTGGAGAGATAATATAGACGGTAGGGTGTTTACCTTACATGTTGCAACCCCACACCACTCCAGGCCCCCCAGCACACTCCAGGAGTGATCCCTAAGTAGAGTCAGGACTATGCCAGTAGTGAGCACTGCCAGGTATGTACCCCTCAAGAAAACAGAAACCCATTACTGTGCAAGCTGTAACTTCCTTCTTCCTTATGATTGGACTCTCAGATGTGCCTTCTCTATTCTGTCTCCATACACTAAACCACTCAGTACATTAACATTCTCAACTTCTTTGCTAGATTATACATTTAAGAAATGAATGCTGTAATTTTAAATATAATTCCAAACCTGTTTGGACTTGACTGCTTTTATTTCTTTCCCTTTTAGACTTCTAAACAATCTTTACTTGCCCTTAGAGATTACTAAAACATTATGACTTCATTTACCTCGAATTCTGTCTATATATTACTACTGCTATAAATTTTCATTCTTTATTTTGAACATACAATGCTTTGTTTTATTCAGTAAATATCATTTAGATTGGCATGCTTCATATTTCCTATTATAAGGTTCCGAGTTTCTTCCTGCATTGCAGAATTTCTGAGAACATTTTTCCTGTACCCGAAAAACAAGATTAGCTATTCTCTGAGGGTTTGAAAATAATGATTCTGCATTCAAGAGGCCTGGAATCAAGACCCAGTCAACTCGTGGCAACACCTGGTGCCTCAATGCATTATCAGGAGAAACCTCCAAAAACTTGGCAGAACCACCACCAAGGACCACTCATTATGAGTCTCATACCAAAACAAGTTAAATCTTAGTATTGCATATCTTTTCCTCTATGATACTTAAAATATTTTCTTTCTATTGTTAGTATAAATGTATGGTTTCCTGTTGATCTTGGTCAGTGATTTTAGTATTTCTTCAATTTATCACATTATCTCTTTCATCAGTTTTTGTTTTAATATATTCTTAATATATTCTCATCTATTGTCCCTTTCCTAATGGGTCTACAATTACAATTATGTTGGACTTTCTCTCGCCATCCCATGTTCCTCATAAATTCTTTTCTGTATTTTATAAACTTGTCTTGCAATGTCAAAGATTTATTCACTCTCTTGCAGTATACTAACTTACACACTATATCTCATCAGATGCAAATTCATTAGCTGAGATATAATATACCTCTAAAATCTAGCATTGCTCTGGACCCACCAGAGCTGCTCCTAGCAAAGCTCAAGGGACCCTTGGTACCATGTGAACTGATATCAATAAGCTACATGAAATGCAAGTGTCTCAATCCATGGTTCATCTCTATGGGCCCAGGATTTTCATTTTTATGTGTCCAACTTATAGATAAGGTAATTCATTTTATAAATCATTCCTTATCCTGTTAATGATGAGCTTTTAAAGGTATGAGAACTCTAACATTAGGATGTCCTATGGATCTCTTGATATTAGCACTAGTCTATTGATTTTTGTCTTCTTTTCTGTATCTGCTGTTATTGATGCCATTATTATTATGTTTAGTTCCAGGATTATATTCAAAAATACTTGGGGTCAAAATCGAGGCCTGCTGCATATAAAGCAGACCGATGAGCTACCGCTCAGACCCCACCCACCCACGCCAGTTTTTTGTTGTTGTTGTTATTGTTGTTGTTGTTGTTGTTACCCCAGCCCCTTTTATTTATTTACTTATTTTTATTCTTTGGTTTTGGAGTCACACCCAGTGATGCCCAGGGGTTGCTTCTGGCAGGCACGGGATTCGAATCACCATCTGTCCTGGGTTGGCTATGTGCAAGGCAAATGCCCTACCGCTGTGCTATCTCTCTGGCTCCTCTCAGCCCCTTTTATTTTTTCATAAATGTTATATATTATATAAAAGCTCAAGAATTTTTCCATATGATTATTTATAGCCTAATGTAGCTAATATTGAAATAACTATTCTTCAGATATCCTTCTTGGGATGGGTTGCCACTCAGGTCTTGCATGTGAGGTCCTGGGCTTCATCCCTGGCCACACCCACACACCCACACCCACACACTTCTTGCATGTGAGGTCCTGGGCTTCATCCCTGGCCACACTCACCCACACACCCACAAACTTCTTGCATGTGAGATCCTGGGCTTCATCCCTGCCCCCACACACACACAACTCACACACCTAAGTACACATATCTCAAGTAAATCTCAGAATTCTTACTTTTGTTTCTGAAAGGAAGCAGGTAAATAAAAATTTCAATGCTGTAGTCCAATCAGTATGTAAATGTCTTTGAAAATAGGTTTGCATTTCTGTGAGGTTTACTATATTTTTGATTTACCTTTCTTCCAGTATTTGCCCCTTACGGTCTCAATTTAATGTCTGGTATTTGCACACTCTTTGAAAAAGTGTAATAAAAATAGTGAACATTTCCTCTACTATACCAGAGAATTAGAGATGGAAGAAAAAGACAAGGAAATAATAACACCAGAAGTTTGGTAAAATATTTACTCACCCCCTTCACTATAAGTGTACTTTAAACTTATCTAGTTACATTATTTTAAAAAGGCAACTCAAAGTCCAAAGTTATATTTTTACAATTCAAAGTTTAACAAGGACTTTCTGTTCCCTTGTGTAGGCCTGTTCCTTCAGGAGGGAAATAAAATACTAACTAGAACAAGAAATTGACTAACTTTGTTGGTCTGTCGAGTAAAACTTCTAGAAACTCATCATTCAAATTGTAATATTCTTCTTTACTTATTTTCAAGAGAAGCTTATCATGAGTATAAAATCAAGATTTGAGAGATATACTTTGGCATATAGAACCTTTGATTACAATTCCCTGATATTAAGTCTAATTTTCATCTCAATTAATATAGCAGATATACAATATGCTTTCTTATAACACAGGATCAATAAATTCCATGATTTTAAGTTTTTCTCAAAAATATGATTCCACTTTTACAAAGCATAATTTTGCTGTATAATCAGTATAATTTTGCAGAGCTCTTTCTTTCCATCAATATTAAATTAACTGTATTGACTAAAGTATAAGTGAAAATAGCTCACATTATCTGACAGTTTCTTCTTTATTCTCTGCCTCCCACACAAAACTTGGTACCATCTTTATATTTATTCAGTTATTTCTTCTTGGTTTGGGAGTCGCAGCCAGTTAGATATACTCATGACTTTGTGCTTAGAGGACAGTGCCGTACCAGGAATGAAAGAAACCCAGGCCTCTTGCATATAAAGCATATGCTCAGTTCTCCGAGCCATCTCTCCACCAACATTCTAGACTTTTTAATGACAGAATTATGCTTGGCTATCAGTGACAGAATAATGCCTCATTGGATACTGTAGATTCTGAGCAAAACTTCCCTGTTATGTGCTAAGAGTGATGCCACAAATATACCCACAGGAGATCTAATGGTGATATGCTTAGGATGGAGTGTCAACACGGCCAGAGTAGGAGCAGGTGCTAATTTTGAGTTATTTTTATAACCTCAGAAGAATCTATTCAAAACATGAGATATGAAGAAAACATATACTGATTCTTTAGAGACACCAGATTTGAATCGAATTTGATTTTTAAGTCAAGGAATAGAGAAAATGTTTTCCATATCAGAAATAGAAATTACACAATTCTGGCAATTATCACCTATTTTGATAATACAAATAATGTAGTAAAGGGGAGTGCTTGGGAAGTTATTTCAATTATAAGTACAGAGGAAAAGTCTATATAAAACTGATTTCTTAGAAGACTCATGCACCCAACCCATCAGCTTATATAGACACTATGACTGCAGATATCATAGTATCTTTAAGACAGGTATGTTAGTAACATTTGCAAAGTTAAGCAAGGTCTCACACATCAGTCACCCATGTGTGTCAGCTTACCCACAGCATTGTAGAGAGGCTCTCCAGTCACTTTGTCCCAGACTACAGTGGTTTCCCTCTGGTTACTCACACCAATCGCTTTAAAGATAAAGTTAAAACAGAAAAAGGTAAAAATTAAATAAACGTAAGACTGCTTCAAAATAGTTCTGTATGTTTTGTGCTTGTCCCCTCAGCACTCACCCCCAGCCCCACCCCAGGCACAACTGAAAAATATTTTGAAAACATGATTGGAACATCTGGAGTGTTTATTTATTTTATTTATTTATTTATTGGTTTTTGGGCCACACCCGGTGACGCTCAGGGGTCACTCCTGGCTATTGGCTCAGAAGTTGCTCCTGGCAGGCCCAGGGGACCATATGGGGAACCGGGGTATCGAACCGTGGTCCATCCTAGGTTAGCGCAGGCACCTTATCTCCAGCGCCACCGCCCGGCCCCATCTGGAGTGTTTATTTGCCTTGAATAATGCTGGAGAAAATGAATAGCCAATGTGAAGTGTCCATAGATCCCTTCCCCTATCGGCAGAATGACAAGGTATCCTGTCAAAAATGACATGAGAGAACTTTCCAACCACCCACCTTGTTTTCCTGAAATCAACAATGCAATGGCAACTATGACTTATGCACAAATCAAATGCTCTAGTTAACAAAATACTAAACCATATCATCTTATTCAAATCACTGAGGTTTAGCTATGTCAGAGGTTCTTAAATTTAACTGTACAATAGAATCAATTATAGAGCTTCAAAAAAATGCCAGGCTTAGGCCCTGGCTCAACTCTCAAATTTAACTGACCTGAGTCAAATCTGCACGTGTGTTATTTTTCCTTACAATTCTCTTGGTGACTTTAATGCTTAGTTGAGGCTGTAAACACCAGGCTAAATGATTCCATTTGTCCAGAATTTCTGGTTGTGACAGACATGGAATGCTACAAAACTAATATTTTATAGGCTCTATTCAGGATTTTTCTCTTAAAATCCAAAGCTGTTGAATAGAGATCTGTCTACCTTGACAGGTAGTTGGATCTGGTCGCTAGAAATGCTGTCTCTGTCAAATGTCAAATGCAGGTGATTTTTGAGATGACTGATCAAGCCTAAGGTATTAGCTTTGTAGCATTCCATGTCACAACCAAGTTTGTGTAAGCCTTGTTTCTTGCAACCAGAGAAAGGGGAAGGTGAAGAGAATGGGAAAGACTGGGGAACATCCTTTTTATAATTTCTACCTGCAGAAATAAACTATAATCTTTGGTAATGGATCGAGAATGGGATTTCTTCCATATTCCAGTCTTTTGCCATCTTAAAACAGTTCTGTCTCTTCAGTCATCTCTTCCTCTGTCTAAGCTAAACAATCCAAATTCCTTCAACTGCTTTTATATAGCACTTTCAAGAATTCTCACTGGCTCTCTTAGTACCTGCAACTCTCTGTCCACATCAAATAACCCCCAGAATAAAACACAACAGATCTAAGGGAGACCAAAAGCTCCCTTGGTATAAACAGCATTTATCCACAGCCTGCTTATTTTATGAATACCTTTTCTAAAGGTAGAACTCTGACTGAGAGTCTACTCCATGGGAAACTAGTGGTATTGGGTGAAAGGAAGAATTTGGAGAAGTGTTTTAAAACACAAAAGATGCAAGCATTTTTAAAAATATAGTAGCTGAGAAAGGAGAGTGATGAGGGTCTATATGGGCTGGGATTCAATGGAATATGGTCTTGACCCTAGGAGTGACAGAAGGGGATGCGGCTCATACACAGGTGATAGAAGCAGCAGGGCAAAAAGTTATGACTTCCCTGTCATTGGGAATTGGGGTTAAATGATCTAGACAAAGTCCCGAGTCGGGGTTAAGGTGGTTTCCTTACACATAACTTGACGACTGGGGCTGAGCTAAGCAGATCACAGAGTAATTTGTCACTCTGGACATAACAGACCAGAGACCTCAGTAAGACCTCAGCATAAGGTTGCTAAAACCATGCCATAGCCCAGAGGAAAAGTGTCAAGGTTTAAAGTACCTGCCTAACAAGCATGGGGCCACGAGTTCAAACTCCTGTTATCTCACATGCTTGTGTGTATTTGTGGCTGTTCTGCTATCTGTAATCCCTAGAGCTGCAAACAATTTCTGGCTGCACCAGTCAGGGGGGGAGCAAGCACCACGAAAAGGGGTGCAACTCTCAGCGAGCATTGTAAATAAAAAAAAAGAAGAGTGACATACATGGCCAGCAAGGGTCTATAGAGGCCTTATATCCATACAACATGCATACATACCACAGCAACCCCTACTGACCTGTGTACTTGGCAAACCTTGGTGTACTCTGTGGCCAACTGCATGCACCATTACCTGCCGCAGAACCCTTCAAATGTACCACAGCTAATAAAGAGTATGTGCTGCACAGGACATCACAAACACATCCTGAACAAACAATACTGATGAGGGATGGAAGAATAAGAATAAATAAAGCAGGGGACCAGAGTGATGTTACAGTGAGTAGGGCGCATACTTTGATGCAACCAACCTCCGTTAGATCCCTGACATCCTCTATGGCCCCATCAGCCCAACAGGACTAATTCCTGAGTCAGGAGTAAACCCTGGGCACTGCCAGCTGTGGCCCAAAAGCTTCAAAAACAAAATAAATAATGCATGGGGCCGGGTGGTGGTGCTGGAGGTAAGGTGCCTGCCTTGCCTGCGCTAGCCTAGGACAGACCGCGGTTCGATCCCCTGGTTTCCCATATGATCCCCCAAGCCAGGAGCGACTTCTGAGTGCAAAGCCAGGAGTAACCCCTGAGTGTCACTGGGTGTGGCCCAAAAAATAAATAAATAAATAATGCAGAGAGCAGAAAATACTCAGTGTCCTGAGAACATGTGGAAGGTCTGAGTTCAACCATGTGATTCCTGAGCACTGCTACAAGGAGCAGAGCCTAGAGTAGCCCCCAAGTGCCATTTGGTG
>PVKC010016007.1:0-21083 GCA_004027635.1 Crocidura indochinensis
GAGCCATGAAATTCTTCCTATGGATGCAAAGATAGTTTAATATAAGCAAGTCAATTACCATATTTTCCGGTGTATAAGACGACTTTTGAAACAAAAAAAGTCAACCGAAAATTGGGGGTCGCTGGAGTATATCCCGAAAAATGTTTCAATATGCTGCTAAACGAAAATTGTCTGAATATTGCCACAAAACGAATTTTCCAACTTGATCCTGCACCAATCACTGCTAGGCTGCTCGTACTGCCTCTCTAACTCAACCAATCCAAGCAGGCTTTTGGTACATGCAAATTAGACAATGTTCTAGACTCGAATCTACACTGTAAAAAGCCTCTTCAAATTGGCCAGTCAGAGAGGAAGTCTATTACAGTATAACCTTTGAACCTTTGCTTGCTGTGATTGGCTCACTGTGGTACATGCAGTTGCAGCACAGGAACGTTTTGTCTGATACAGCGAATATAGGCCTAAACCTATGTTTTAACTGCAAAATTGGGGGGTCGTCTTATATGCCGGAAAATAAGGTAATGTAAAGCACTTTTTCTATGCATGGAAAGTTACAAATCATGCAATCATACCAATAAGTACAGAGGAAGCATTTGGTGAGATCCAACACATTTTCATGATTTAAAATGATAAACAAAGACCAGAGAGGTACCATAGTGTTTAAGGTATTTTCCTTGTACACTGCAAACTTTGGTTTTATTCTCCCACCCCACATAGACACCTCAATCCTGCTAAGAGTGATCTCTAAGTATGAAGATGCTGTGACCACCAACTTGTGTTACATAAAAACCAAACACAATAAAATACTCAAAAAATATGAATAGAAGAATTTTTCTCAGTACACTCGGAACATTCAATTACCATGAACCCACAATTAATATCATACTCAGTGGTAGAAAACTGAAAGCCATCCCTTTAAGTTAAAAATGATATTCTGGGGATGGGAAGGAGGCATTAGAGGTAAGGTGTCTGTCTTGCAAGCGCTAGCCAAGGAAGGACCGCAGTTCATTCCCTGGCGTCCCATATGGTCCCCCCAAGCCAGGAGCGATTTCCGAGCTCATAGCCAGGAGTAACCCCTGAGTGTCAAACAGGTGTGGCCCAAAAACAAAAACAAAAAATGATATTCTATATGACCTAGCAATATTTCACTTTTTTGATGTCAACCCAAAAACATCATTTGAAAAGATGTTTGCCCTTTAGTGTTCACTATTATTCACAATAATCAAAATATGGAAACAACCCAAGTGCCCAAGAACAGATAAGTGGATATATATTCACAATAAATTAGTACTTGGCTGTAAGGAAAATGAAATCATGCAATTTTCTGCTATGTGAATGGAATTAGAGTACTGTACTGAATGAAGTCAATGAGAGAGAGAAGGTCAAATATAAAATGTTCTCTCACATATCTATATATTATATTCTATTATATAAAGAAACATTAAAAGAGCATAAAAATGGCCAATGGTAAAAGAACCAAAAAGTTGACATATAGATCTATTTTACAAAGGGGGTGTAGTGGTGGTAGGGTGGGATGGAAGCAGGAGATACTAGTACTTGGTCAAGTGTGTGGTATTGGAACACTGTATGTCTGACACCTTATTAGTTATTATTACTTTTGTAAATCATGATACCTAAATTCAAATTTTTAAGTCACCACAGCTATACATTACCTTAAAAGAACTTGAGAACAAATCTGATCGATGTTGAATGAAAAAAAAATATAGTAAAATTTTGTTTTCTGGGAATGGAGAGATAATAGAGGGATGGTACAGTGCTTTCCTTGCAAATGGCTAGCCAAGTTTTGATCCCTGGCACCAAAAATAGTCCCCTGAGCTCACCAGGAGTGATCCCTGAGATAGGGAATAAGAACTGAGTAATAATAGGTATGACACACACACACACACACACACACAAACACACACACACACAACAAAATATTGTCTATGGCATTCGATTAGTAACTCCCTTTGATTTTTGTTTACACACACAAACAAAAAAGCAGAGATAAACTGAAAAACACCTATCAGTTACCAATCAAGTATGAGAGAAACAAGCAGTGAACTCAGAGTTAGGACAGCAGACTAATTTCTAACACACCAAGACATGCAGAAGTTATAATAAAGTTCTACATATATATATTCAGGACAAAACAAAGGATTGGCATTGGTCTGTAAGTGCATTGACATTGTAGTTTAAGGAGTGTTTCTGACATATTTCCTCTCCCTCCCCTCTGTTTGCTGCCTTTTGTTCTGGATTTCCCTCTCACTCAGCTACTCAATTTCACATTTATGGAGCATACTTTGGGACTGGGTCCTCTGCTCATCTTTGTGGCCTGTCTGACTGGAGTTGGCAGGTATGTCCAGTGGGAGAGTTGAGTTCAAGGAAAGAGGCAAAGGCACAGGCATTGAGGCAGATTTCCTTTATTAGCATAATGACTTGGGTGCTGGGGGGACTTTAGTTGGCAGCCATGGTCTGCTCAATCCAGTCCACGAAGTTGCACACCCGGGTGTAGACTCCAGGCCTGTTCTTCTGGGCACAGCCATAGCCCCAGGAGACAACTCCCTGGAGCTCTCCATTGCACACCACGGGGCCACCAGAGTCACCCTAAAAGAAGAGAAGGAACATTTTTTTTTGTTTTGGCCACATCTGGTGATGCTCAGGGCTTACTCCTGGCTACGCACTAGAAATCACTCCTGGCTTAGGGAACCATATGGGACACCAAGGATTGATCTGCGGTCCATCCTGGGTCAGTAATGAGCAAGGCAAGTGCCCTACTGCTTTGCTACCTCTCTGGCCCTAGAAGGAACATTTATAAAGAAAAAAGAAGAGAATATTCTCATGGTAGAACCTTAGAGATTCTATTTTGCTCTACTCTGGTCTCCTCCTCTTTGCTGCCTTTTCGCTAGACATATTATGACACAACACCACAGCAGCTTGTCATCATTTTAGGTGACATGCTAAACATCCTCCTATACCAGTCCTAGATATGGGGTTCACACTCAGCTCCCTATGAGTATTCAGTAGAATAGGGTCAACATAACCCCAGGAAAAGGGTAAGTACCTGGCAGGAGTCCTTGCCTCCCTCCAGGAAGCCAGCGCAGACCATGTTCTCGGTGATCTGTCCGGGGTAGGAAGCCTCACACTGGGCCTGGCTCAGCAGGGGAGCATCCAGGCACTGCAGCAGCTCAGGGTTATTGACTGTGGAGAGCAAGAAGAGATCAAGAAGATGGTGGATGACCCAGTATTGTGAGACATAACATGGATAGAACCAGGAGAAAATCAAGTGATCCTTACTTAGCAAGAAAGAATGGAGTAGTCATCTCAGAATACATATTGGTGACTCTTTATTAGGAGATTATGCAAGGAGCTGTCTGAACTGACTTTGGGTAAATTCACTAAGATTCAGTATTTCATGTGTCCCCAGAACATAATCCTACATAAATCAGTTACATCAGGACATTTACAGGTTGGAAGCAATGGTTATACTATGTTCCTGCTGATCTGTGGGTCTATAGTATGTTGGGGGGAACAAAAGGAAAAAGGGTAAAGCGTTGAGGATCCCCACTCACCTCCAGAGCTGAGGGTGTTGCCCCAGCCAGAGATGAGACACTGAGTGCCAGCAGGGGCACAGGAGGAGGGCAGGGCAATGGCAGATACACGGGAACTGAGGACTGCTGGGGCAGAGAGCTTGATCAGCATGATGTCATTGTCCAGGGTCCAGCTGTTGTAGCGGGGGTGGCGGATGACCTTCACAGAGTCAATGAACTGCTCATTGCCCTCATGGACCTTGATGTTGTGCTCTCCAAGACGCACCTGGATGCGGCTGCAGAGAGGGAGCACAGTGAGAACTGATCTCAGGGCCTCCCTGACCAGAATCTGCTGCTATTGGACTTAGAAAATTGTATGGCCTTCATGCATAAAGAGTGCTGGTAGCAAAGTGCAAAGTTTGAAATACTCTGTTTTTGAACTGGTTAATGGACTAGGAGAGAGGTGGCCTCTCTGCAGGCATTTTCTTCTCTGCACAGAAGATCTAACACAAGTGTCATTCCCTTCTTTCCTCCCTGCGATAAGGGAAAGCAACGACCTTTTCTCTGCTTTGTCTTCCTTGGCTTCTCACTTCTACAAAAACATGCCAGGGATGTTGACCAATAACAACAACATACTGGAGACTTTCAAATCACAATTTTTTGTTTTTCCCTGTTCATTCAGTGGGGTCCTCAGATTCATATTGTGTGAGGGAGCAACTATAGATTTGCACAGACCTGCAAGTTTGTAACAATAAGCAGGTGAGTGTGATTCTTATATGGAAGTGTGTGTTCTAAGAGGTACCTTGTTTTTAGATGCTTTGAATCAGAGAATGATCCCATCTCTGCCCAACCGCATACCTCTAAGTGAGTGAAGTAGCAAACCCACAGCTATCAATTTCCTGACTGAAAAGTTTCTCATTGCAAAGGGTCAAGCCTAGCCTATCCCCTGATTCAGAATCTTGTAGATAGCACAATTGCATGACTCTTAAAGATATAAGTCTTGCCTACCTTCCCAATAATGGCCTCACCTAAGACCTCAACTCTTTATGCCATTTTTATTCTCACCCATCTGTGTATCATCTCTTGGTTATCGGTGTTAACTTTCCTAGTTAACTTGCCTCTTCATTCTCATACACAGACTTACCTAAGACAGGCAAGTCCTCCCATTATTGTTCCCAATGTTCTAACCCATATCCTCAGTCTCCCCTGTATGGCTAAGCTCTCAGGGGACCCAGGAGAGTTTGTAGTTGGGGTGTATAACTTACGACTTGAAGCAGTGAGCAGCAGACACCACCCACTGGTCATTGATGAGGGAGCCTCCACAGAAGTGGTAGCCGGCGTTCAGGGACACCTGGTAGGGAACAGAGTTCTCCTGACAGGTGTATCCCCCGACGATCTTGTCATCATCGTCAGTGGGGAAAGCAACTGAATGGAGACAGAAGGGGAGAAGTGATCAGCAGGATATGAGGCATGTGGATCCCTTTATGTGACTTGATCCTGCTCATTAGAATTACTTCATGTGCAAGCTGATGCCCTTCCCTTCCCAGTGGTAGTTTATGTATGTGTGTAGCTAACTGCTCAGGGATCCTGGAGGGTTCAGTGTTTTACCTCTTCCAGAGTCACAAGACACAAGAACCACACTTAGTAGTTAATACTCCCATGAGATTGCTGTAGGTATGACATTTTCCCACCACCAAGCGCTATTACTTTCCTCCGTCGTCACTGCCTGTTTAATATGCTCTCTGAGCTTTTTATGTTTAAGATGCTTGACTTAGCTTGAACACAGGGAGTCTATTTCAGCCTAAGAATTTCACACACAGACCATACTGCAAGCCAATCAGTCATAATTTCAAATGGTATGCTGTTAAATGAGGATTTTCTCATTTTCCCCAGGTTTATCCAAATTGAAGGGTCCCTCTGGAGGACCTATACACTTCAGCGACTTAACTCAACACACTTTTCCTCCCATGAACCACCATTGTCTATCCAGCTTCTTTTACCAATGCCCTCAAATGGTTGATTGGGATTTAAAGTAGTGTCATATGTAAAATTAGAGGAAGGGAAGAACAGAGAAGTTGATTTTGATCATCATACAAAATAGACAGTAAGAACAAAGAGTTGTTCCAGTTTAAAGAAGGCAGGTGAAGTCTGAAGCAGTGCTTGCAACTCACCAGCAGCTCCCAGGAAGGCAAGGATCAGCAGAGGATTCATGGTGGCAGAGTGTACATGAGAGGGTGGCTGAGAGCCTTTATACCTCCCCATGTCGAGATAGGGGTGTGTGAAGATTGGGGCACTGTCCCTCCCACTGCAAGCAGGTGTCCTCTTCCCAAGATCTTAAATCAGCTCTGCTACAGTCATGACCTTTCCATGTCATGGGAACTTACCTCCTGTTACTCCTCCCTCCAACTCTGAACTCTGTTTTTACTTTGTTTTCTATCCCCCTATTTCCCTGTCTTGTTGGTCTCCAAAGATCTAAGTGTCAACTTGTATTGTTCAATACTCCAGAAACTTTGAGGGACAAGATTGGTGAGAGTGAAGAGGTGAAACATACCCAAAAACCTCGGAGTTACAGAATCAGGGGTGGGGGTCACTGCAGGTCAGATGATTCTATAAATGGGAAAATATAGAAAATCAGATTCAATATCAGGGATTTGTACTTTCCAGTGTCCACAATTCAGTGTAGTATGTATTTTATGTTCAGAACAAAATCTCTCAATCTGGCAAGACCTCTGCACACCCCTCCTCCAGAGACTGTGGCCCAGACATATCCTGATTTCCCTCTTCTTCAAATTTGTTTGTTTCCCCCCATTGTAGTCACGATGCTGTCTGGTCTCTGATTTAGTTCTCTAATCTGTTCCCAGCCAAGTCCGAGATTTCAGACAATGGACCCTACAGCTGGCATTACTCCTTTTTATACCTGGTCTGTTGCTAATTTGGGTTAAGTCACTTGTGCTTCATTCAAACTGATCTCCTCTATCATCTGCCATATAGTGTTCTATCATATTCTGTAAACCTGACTTTTGCTTTTAGACTTTTGGGAATGTTTCAACTCTTCATTCTCACCAATCTTGTTCCTCACTGTCTCTGGAGTCTTGAACAATCCAGGTTGACAGACGGATCTTTAAAGACCAACAAGACAGGGAGATATGGGGGGAATAAATAACTAAAGAAAAACAGTTCTGAGTTTCAGGGCAAGAACTTTCTCTTATGTATTATTTTTTATTATATTTATTATATATCATATTTTATATGTATTATAGATCCTATTTTATCTATTAATTTTACTAGCAATAAAAATAATATGTCACAACATTGTAAGAGCTTACATCAAATGGAGCATTGTCTTTATTATATAAATTTCAGGAAAGAAATTGAAGGGGTGAAACTCTAGTTGAAGAAGTAACTGAGAATTTTCCTAATTTGAGCTAGGACTAAAAAAGAAGAGAAGTCTTAAAATCAATATTTCCAAAACTAAAACCTAATCAAACTGCTAAAATCCCAATAAAAGAACAGAATAAATAGACATCTGCGCACATTAAGTGAAATTTCTGATGATCATCCTCGGCACTTCAACACATGCTTAGGAAGCTGAAGGAACTGAAATAGGCAAATCTGTATTCGGCATGAGAGAATTTTCAGTAGAGAATACTCAAACAGATCATAAGTCAGGGTAGAAAAAGAACAGATTTATGGACAAACAAATTAAAGCAATTCACCAGCAACAAAGCAGCCTAGCAAGTAATCAAAAATTCTCGTATAAAATAGAAAGCCATTTCACCCAAAAGTATTAAGAAATTAATATTATAAAATTCAGGGTTCAAGGAAGGAAGATTAAATCTATCCACTATAATAAATATACATCACCAATCTAATAAGTCTCAAATAGAATTTTACATAAATACATTAGTACCACTTTAAAATAGAAACAATGAAGGAAACAGAAAGAATAGGAAGAAGGAACAGGAAGAAGGAAAAATATCCAACGATGTTTGTTATTCATGGTATTTAAAGAAATAAGACAAGAGAATGGACAGTGTCCAATGATAACAAGCCCTTAGACTTTGTTTATAGAATAGGTTTCCAAGAGGTAGGGACAGGTAGTTGACAAGTGGAAAGGGAAATTAGAAGTTACATATGGGTAATTGTGGAAAGTCTTTGGCACTTTGATGGAGATGCAGTAGCTTTCTAGTTTATACAAATTAATATCAATATTATTGCAACTATATTATTTTAAGTACAATAAAATAAATAAGGAATTATAAAAATGCAAACAGCACAAAAAGCAAGATTTTTGAATTTGCAAAAAAATTTTTTGAACTTGTAAGAAATTTATTTTTAAATTTTTAAGTTTGCAAAAAATAATTGTGAAAAATAAAGTAAATCAAGAAAAAAATTAAGTTTACTATTTAAAATGACTGAGTTTATTGAATAATACATAAAACTTATTTGAGTGAATTATAAATAATAATACTACTTTTTGCTGCATATCTTCACTTTCAGAATAAATACAGGCCTATAATCTTACAAGAAAATAGACATTTTATTTATTCATTTGTTTATTTACTGGGTTTTGGGCCACACTTGGTGACACTGAGGAGTTACTCCTGATTATGCACTCAGAAATTGCTCCTGGCTTGGAGGATCATATGGGATGCCAGCGATCAAACCCAGATTCTGCTTTGGTCAGCCATATGCATGGTAAACATCCTACCGTTGTGCTATCTCTCTTGCACTAAAAATAGACATTTTAGAAGGCAAATACAGCTGTACTTATATTAGAATAGATTTCAGCTAAAAAAGGTAAGAGATAGGGTTTACCTTACATAATAGTTTATTTTTTATTATTAACTTCTTTATTATGGTATCAGTGAAAAATATATCACATAATTAAAACAAGACATGGATAGAAGACAATGTTTCTAACAGCTGAGCATGAGTAAAGGATGAATCTTAACAGGGAGCAACAACTGTTAGTCCCTAACACTCAACCCAAAAGTGTCCAGAGAGGGGCCTGGGAGATAGCATGGAGGTAAGGCGCTTGCCTTTCATGCAAAAGGTCATCGGTTTGAATCCTGGTGCCCCATATGGTCCCCCGTGCCTGCCAGGAGCAATTTCTGAGTATGGAGCCAGGAGTAACCCCTGAGCACTGCTGGGTGTGACCCAAAAAAACAAAAAACCAAAAAAAATTTTAAAAAATATATCTAAGGAATAAACTTACCAAAGGGAGTGAAATACCTGCATGATGAAAGCTAAAAGAAATTGTTGAGAGACACAGAATAAGACATACAGAGACAGAATGACAATAGAGTCAAGTGATCGCTCAATACATTAAGTGTATGTTGAGCATGCAAGACATTCGGATTTGCTTCGCAGTATGGTCAGAAAATTAAGATTTGATTCAAATCAAAGCAAAAAAAAAAAGAGGAGAAAAATATGGGAAAACTTCTAAGGTTTTAAGAATAAGGAAAAGCAGAATTCATATAGGCAAAATGTCCATTTTACCAAAAACAATCTGAAGATAATTCACTTCCAGTAAAATTAGCAATACATTCCTTAAGAATAGAGTGCCAAAAAATTTAAATGTCAAATATTAGACTTTATATAAAATCATGAAATGTGTGAATAGCTACAGCAATCCCAAGGAAGGAAAAAAAAGGAAGTAGTTGTTAAATGACTTAAACTCTACTTTAAATTAAAGCAGCAGTAATTAAAATCATCAGATATTGGTTTAAAAATGAACATATATCTCCAGAAAATAGAATTGAAGGTCCTAGAATCAAATTTATACATTTACAATCATCTCATTTATTGCATAATTGAAGATCTTAACCTTCAACAGATGGTTCTGAAAAATCTAGACAATCGTATGCCAACGATTGAAGTTGGTGCTACAGAGATAGGGAAATGGGTAAGATGTTTATAAGTTGCAATGTGTATAGTCTCCCAATCACCACCAAAGTGTGACCTTGAGATCAGAGCCATCTGGTATGACCCCTAAAAAAAACCAACAAGATTGCATTTGTACTATTCACACAAACACTTTCTCCTTGATCTCCTGTCCTCTGGTCAAGAACCTTGAGCTGCTGCAGTGCCTGGATGCTCCCCTGTTGAGCCAGGTCCAGTGTGAGACTTCCTACCCTGGACAGATCACTGAGAACATGGTCTGTGCTTCCTGGAGGGAGACAAGGACTCCTGCCAGGTACTTACCTTTCTCCTGGGAAGGTGACACCCGTACTCTAGTCTATTGCATATTCATTGGGCACTGTGTTGGACTCCAAGTTTGAAGACTGGTAAAAAAGAAAGAGTCTATGAAAAGGAGAAGCTACTCAACTGTGGCATGCCATTCTCTTATGTAAACATAGAAAAAGCCACCAGGAAAAGGAGGAGGAGCTCAGAGCTGAGCAGAATAAGGCCCTTAAGATCTTACTTTGGAGTTCTCTTCTCCCTTGCCCTGGTTGACTGTGGTAACCCTGTAGAGTGCTATGGAGCATTATTTTCTGAAATTATGGCTGTGCTAAGGAAAACAAACCTGGAGTTTACAACCTGGTGTGCAACTTTGCAGACTGGGTTGAGCAGACTGTTGCTACCAACTAAAGTCTCTCAGCACTTTAATGCTTTTAATAAAGTGCCTTTGCCTCATCATCTGGTCCTGAGCCTCTTTCTTCCAGGCCTCTTTCTCCATAAACATATTTTCAATGTAGATTATATTATCCTCAGGTGAGCAGGGAGCCCCAGTCTATAAATCACATTACACCATTGGCAGTTAGCAGCACAAGGTAAGAAGGAAGCAAGGTCAGGGGGCTGTTTTCTAGAGCTATTACATTCTAGTAAGACTTCTTGAAGAGACTCTAACACTTATCCTGGTCTTGAGATGTGGTTCATATTTTTAAATGGAACACACTTGGGTAAACCTTGCTATCTCCTTTGATGACAGCAGGAGACTTTTGTACTGAATGGGAACCCATCTCAGTGGACACCTCGGACCACTTTAACGTTACTTGGGCCCAGAAGCAAATGGACTTCTGAGTTCTATTTTCCTATCACTTTCTTCAGTGTCTAAGAAAAGCAGAAAAACAAGAGATGCCTGCTCTTGCCCTTCTTGAGCCTGAGAATGCCTTTTCATCATGCCTTCTATTCAGCCTTCAAGTTGATACCTATGTGTGTTCTGAAGACTAAGAGTTTCGTGGATTTTCTAATATGCCTCCTTTCCTGGGTTCATTAATATCCCATTAGCACAAACAAAAGAAAATTATTAGTTCATCCACTTCCCTCATGTGGAAAAAGGGACATTTAGATTTATCGTCATCTACCAGTCTCCAAAGACACTCAGCCCATAAGCAATGCATTTGATATCTCTCTGTCCATTCCTTGCCTTGAGGCACTTACTGAAGGTCTGGCCTCCTCTCCATCTTTTTACACTGGAGTTCTACCTAGCTTGCCTTATCTGACCTTCAGAATGAAAATCACACTCCACATCATGGAGAGTAGGTACTTCCTGCATTGTCTCCAGCTCTGTGCCTCTGTTCTTCTCCCCACAACTTCAAAGTCTTAATGTTTCCTTCAATGAACCATGTGCCTCTGACCTCTGATTCTCTCTTCTCTGAGGGAATTTGGTATCCACCCTTTCATCATCTTCGGGAAAGTCTTTTCCTGGTATTTAAAAAAATGTCCATGTATTGAGATACGATCACAAAACTCTAAATATTTATATGGTGTAAGGATTTGATGTTGATCCATCATCAAAGTTCCATGACACCCCTCCCTTCCACTCCATGCTGTTCTCTAGTTCATTTCTCAAAATAAGTGTTTGTCTTTATTGAGAATTTTCTGTTCCTTTGTTTCTTTCACTTAATGATTGAGTTTACCTTGTTCTTTTCCATCTCTTTCAACTTACATCATTGTGTGATATCCTCCATTCTATCTAAACTGCCTAAGTTCATCTTTTCTTATCACTGAGTAGTTGTGTATATACGCCACAATTTCTTTCCTTACACCCCTGTCTATGGACATTCAGTTGTTTCCTGATCTTGGCTGTGGTAACTAGTATTAAATAAACATAGATACGTACATAGTTTTGCAGATAAGTGTTAGAATATTCTTAGGATAGGTCCCTAAGAATGTATCGCTCTGTCATGTGATAATTCTATTTTTTATTTTCTGAGAAGTCTCCATACTGGTCTCCCTAGAGATTCAAGCTGTTAACATGCCCACCAACTCTTCCTACTCCCTAAACTTCATTCCCTCCCTCTGTCCATCTGGGCACTGATTTGAGTGAGGGTGCCTATTCTGTTCCTTACTCACTTCTAACATAGTCTGGCGAATGCTTATTAATTAATGCAGTGTCTACCTTGACTTTTGATTGTGGGCTCCTAAGGGGAAACTCCTGGTTTACCTGGTCATTCTATAGTTCCTGGAACATTGATGGAATGAACATACACTTTTGGTGAGCAATGTATTGAGGAAGGAACCTTCTGGAAGAATTATTCTAAAAATTTGGCAGCCAGAACCAATGTTCCACATTTGCCTGAGGAATTTTACATGAAAGAAAAGTCTTGGATTCTATCCCAGGCTTCCTGGATCAGAGATTGTTGGCTTAGAATCCCATAAATTGCTTTTTTTTTATGAGAGTTCTAAGGCATCTTGATGCTCAAGCCAACATGGAAGAGAGACCAGCGCTCTTATGAAAACGTTAGTAACATTTTTCTAACTATATCGCAGAATTGGAACCAATCTGGCATGTACAGCACATTGAGTTCACAGGAGAACTTCATTTGTGTTCAGTGAAAGAAATATATTTTATCTTGAGGGAAGGGGCACACCCATTGGCACTCAGAGGTTACTCCTACCTCTGCATTTAGATTTTGCTCCTGGCTGGCTCAGGGGAACATATGGAATGCTAGGGATTAAACCCAGGTCCATCCTAGGTCTACCGCATGCAAGGCAAACACCCTACTGTTGTGCTATCATTTTAGTCCCATGGAGAAAAATCTCATCCCAGTTCTACTAATCATCTTTTTGCAACTTGCCCCAAGGTCACAGATCTGAATTAAGGCATTGGGCAAACCTTCCGTTTCTACTTTATGGCCCTCCCTAAAGATGGAAAAATAAAGCCTGGCTGCCTTTCAGGTCTGTCTTCACTGAGTGTGACTTTAGACAACTTCAAAATTAGCCTCTTTTAATTTTAGTTTCATTAGAGGAAATAAGAAAAAAGTTTGAGTGGAAAGAGTCTATCATCGTGCTTGAAAAGTTTATCCAAGGCTTATCTGCGCATAGGTATCATTTGTCTATCTACCTGTATTCTCCCCCCAACTCACATACAGGGAAGTAAGTCTAAGGAATTCACACCAGCTTCACACTATCAACATGCCTCTCATCCCCTCTAGAGGCTCTGATGAGATTGCAGTCATATTGAGTAAGAAGAAAGGGAAAGACTGCCCCCTGCTGATTAACGACCCACACGACATCAGTCTCAGCTCCCATTGGGGGCGGAGCCTGGGGCTAAGCGAGAGCTCTGCACATGAAGTCTGTAGTTGGCAAACTGAAATTAAATCCCCCCTGATTAAAAATAGAAGGGATTCCAAGACAGAGTGAAATTATTCTAGCTATGGCTACTCAAATGAGTTGTTTCAAAACCAGATGACCAACAGGAAACTTCTACATAGAGTTGATTATTGGTAGGTATAAAATTTGAGTAATTAATTGAAGTAATTTAAGCAATTAATTAAAAAATTAAATAAGAATATATAGAAAAAGATATAGGAGGATAAGAATTTTGCTAGTGAAAGTGTTTTTAAAATGAAAAAATAATAAAATCAGAGGCCTTGCCACTTTCTGGTTGATGAAAGAAATCAACAAATTAATTTTTGATTCAGACTATGATGGGGTGTTGTAAGATTTGCTACTACTCATGAAGAGTTCAAGGAAGTGTACCCCACTTTATTTCCCCCCTGAATTATCAGAGACATGCAGCTGGAAGCAACATATGTACTAACACAATGAATTCTAATTTCTCCTGGTCAGAGTCCAAACAGCCCGTGGCAGGCACAGGAACGGGAATATCAGGTAATTTGGAATGAGATTGTTCTTAGAAATAGAAAAGAATAAATTCAAGGGACTACTTATCCATGCACATATTTCACAAGCTTTCTAACTGGTGGAAGCTCACATCAGGACTGTTAGACAACTTCTAAAAGAATCTGACCTTGGGAGAGAATCGTGGCTTTGTAGACTAGAGAAGTCACTTTTATGAAGAAACATATTTCCCCAAATCAAATATTATACTTTGTCTTTCTTTTAAAATTGTATTAAATGTTATTAAATCTATTTTATTTTGAATGAATAGTATAGATTATATACTCAAAAATGCTCACACTGCATCTAACTATATATTTCTGAGACTTTAGTAATATGCTAAAAATTAAAATAGTCCAAAGTTATCCTGAAAAATATCATTTACTCCTACTATTTCAATCTTCTCTGATTACTCTTTTTGGGAGGTAGATATGGGTGTACCCAAGTGGTGGTGGTCAGGACTTGAGGTGTCAAGGATCACTTGGATCATTTGGGATTCTCTCAGGGGTCTCCAGGGATACACCCAACAGTGATATACCCACAGAGGTGTTGTTTATTTCTCAGGATTGAACCAGTGTCCTAATCATGGACAATCCCATGATTGCTAATCATTCTTCATAGGGATTCATATATGTTCATTGGTATCTTTTCAGTCTGCAGAATTAATAAAACAAAAACAGTATTCTAATCATCATTCCTCTTTCATTAGACAAATGATAGTTTTCAGAAATACTACTGAAAGGCTTGTTTTCTTATTTGGTTTTCTTTGGGCCATACCCAGAGATGTTCAAGAATTTATTCTGTCTCTGTACTCTGGAATTACGCCATGAGGTTTGTGAGGGACCATATGGGACGCTGGGGATCAAACCCAGATTGGTCACATGCAAGGCAAATACCCTATTCTCTTACTTTCTCTAGTTAACTATATACCCTAGAGAGCTCTCTGTAGCAACAGGCAACATTCTTCTTTCCTGTCGTTGAGTAAAACTCTGTTTTGTTGCGTTTCAGCTCTTTTATCCAGTCATTGACTGATGGACACTTGAGTTTTTCCAGATTTTTATCTGCCAGCCCAAAAATGCAAATATTTTAAACACACTATTTGGAATTTTTACACAAGACCAGTCATAGAAAAAAAAATCCATAGGTAGGATCCTTACGTGGACAGGTGGACAGACAGTCAATGCATTTGTAACTTTTATAGATGCTTCCAGATGTTTTCCTTAAGTTTTGTATCAGTTTTCCCCACTCTTGCCAGCAATCAATTGTGAAAGTATATGACAACACACTAAGGTGCTAGAAAAATTTCTCTAATTCAAGTTTTGGCCATTAAGTTGGTGGAAAGTGACATTCCATTACAACTTTACTTTTCACTAATTGGAAGATGTATGGAAGGAAATGGGTGGGAATACACCTGGAATTACTAGCGACTATTCTCTGTTCTGTGCTCTGAGGTGGTTTCTGGCAGTGCTCAGGGGATCACATAGTGCTTAGAATTGAATCTCAGTGCTTTGACCTAGCTCACAAGCCCCATTATAAATTTGTTTTCCTATGTTTATGTACCATTTTGAATATTTTTCTCTGAATCACTTGCTCTCTACCAATTTTATTGGGCTATTGAATTATTTTCTTATTTCAGGGAGTCTGTTTTATACTGAACACACCTGTTCTTCTGGTGAGAATCACAAACTCCCCTCCCTCCTAGGTTGTCATGTTGCTTTTGATTCTATGCTATTGTTTCACTTAAGTGTATGTCATTTATATTAAAGTGCTGAGTTTTCTTCTAGATTTTAAGGCATTGTTTGAAAGACAATAGATAGAAACACCAACTGGTGAAAAGATCTTTAGGCCATTCAACAGGAGACTATGTTTCAAGGTTATCTTATGCAAGTAGCTAAAGGCAAAATTTATCAACAGCTTACATTGGTAGATATTCCTGTCAGGAAGAGGGAGATCATTATGGATGACACTCCTTTCTATAACTGCAATTGAATGCCCCTGAGACTTAATCTACCCAGTTAAACAAAACCACTACCCTGCACCCTTACCCAATTCAAATTTAGAGGTCCACCCTGAGAAGTGAGGCATCCTCTGACTTCTGTCCTCCACATCCTCTTCTCTTTTAAAAACATTGGTGGTGGAAAGGTTGCATTGGTGAAGAGGGTATACTTTTTATGTGACTAAAACCCAACTTCAAACATATTTGTAAACATGGTGCTTAAATAAATATATTAATTAAACATATAAAAAAGAAAATACTTCAAGATGGAGTAAGAGAGATCATATAATGGTAAGGCATTTGCCTTACCTGGTTTCATCCTTTACCCCAAAATGGTCTCATGGACACTGCTAGGTGTAATCCTTAAGTTCTCATCTGCAAGTAAGCCCTAAGCACCTCTGTTTATGACCATAAACATATAAGTAAAAGCAAAAACTTTAAAAATAAAATAAAAGCATGGTAGATTAAGACTGGATCTTCCAAATAGCCTTAAGAATCCAGTTCTTGGCATCAATCTCCCAAACACAAAGACATTAATTTAAAAGATGTATACATGCTTCACTGTAGCATGGATGGAATTGAAGTAAAATAAGTCAATAGAGGAAGACAAATACTTAATGATCTCGCTTATCTGTGGTATAGAGAGAGACAAAGTGAGGGGATAATAATGAACAAGAACCAAATCTTGACCTTGGATTACAGAACTGAGATGGTTGGGTTGGGGTGGGAGTGGGAGTGGGGATAAGGAAGTGAACTCAATTTACAGATCTGGAGGGTCTTGGATAGTTTGGTGGTGGTGAACGGCAGCACCTGTACATCAAGACCAGAAATGTTAACACTATTGAAATAAGTGACCTTAACTACAAAGATAAAAGAAAATTTTTAATGTTTACAAATAGAAGAAAGTCAGACTCTTCCTGGGTCTCAAGGCCACTTATACAGCCCACACCACAGAGGTTTGGGGAAGACACAGCGCACTCAGGGATTCAGGGGTGTCCTCCTCTGACATGCGATTCTTGGGGGATGGGGCGGGGCCTGTATGACAAGGGGTGCTTCTCTGACTGGGTGGTCCCCACAGTGACGACAGCTGCCAGAGGGGCTGAGATGGAGGAGCAGCCCCCCAGGACACCCACTCACACAAGCCCAGCTGGGAGCCCAAAAGACAAGCTAGAGACAGAAGGGCTTAAGTTGAGTCCTGGCTCAAGCTTTGTCCCTCAAAACACAACAGGGAGAGGCTGGCAAGACCTCTCACTAACCAAGTTCTTCAAAAAAGCAGCCGCAGCCCTGGTGGTTTCTTCCTGACCCCAAGGGGTGGGCTGTGGGAGGAGCTGTTTTTGTACAAAGCTGTAGCATTGTGGGGACAGGGGGCCACGGTGATTCACTCTCACAGGGGTGCTTTACAAAAACCTCCTGCTAGCACAAAGCTCCCAGAAACTCCATTTTCCTTTACAGGTCACAGGTCTCTGCGCCCCCTCATGACCTCCTCAAACCAAGGTCATGGTCAGAATTAATTTCCAGGTGGAGCTTGTTGTTTTGACAAGAGGAGCATATCCCAGCAATCCTGCAGAACCCAGCAGACACTGTATGGCAAGGGCCCATTGCCTCCTTCTTCCCCCTTTATCCCATTTCTTCTCCCTTCTCTATTTCTTTCTTTTCTCTCTTTTTTCTCTATCTGTCCTTCCTTCTCCCTTTCTTTCCCTCTTTCTGGGAGAACAGTTTGGGCCACATCCAGAAGTGCTTAGGACTTTCTTCTAACTCTACTTTCAGGGATCATCCTGGCAGTGCTCAGAAGACAGATGCTGGGGATTGGACCCAGGCCAGCTACATGCAAGGAAAGCTCTTCCCAGTTGTATCATATCTCTGCCTGTTCTTTAAAGGAAATTGCAGGACTCATCTCTTTGGTGTCCCTGTCACAGTACCTGGACTGTGTGTCTTCTCTGCTCCACAGACATTTTTTGAAAACTCACAGAGAAATGAAGAAGGGGACAAGGCACTCTCTGGGGCAATGCTAAGCCAAGAGTCCAAAGTTGAAGCTGCCCTAGGACACAATATCTAAAACACATAAGAGGCTATGCAGCCTTAGGCACTGGCCTGGATAATCCACTTCTTTCTTCTACCCCAGATCATTTTCTTCCTTACCCCCATCACTGTGCAAACACTGAAGTTTTCTTTGGCGAAGGCTCCAGACTCACCGTCCTAGGTAAGCACAGGTCCATGCCTTCCTGAACGGGGGTCCCTTTTCGAGAGGCTGGATTCTGATGTGTAACTATGACTACACCTTCGGCTCAGGGACAAAGTTGACGGTCCTAGGTAAGACTGGGAGTCTCTGGGGCATGAGAGGTGAGAAGGGGGCTCTGTCTTGGGGATCCGGGCAGGAGGATCCTGGGAAGGTACCAAATGTTCAGGGTTGGGACTGAGTTCAGAGTATGGTTTGGTCTGTGTCTTAGCAAAACCACCCAAGGTATGAGGGCTTCTGGGCATGTTCCCTCTGTTTTATCTCTGAAAATTCTTTAGACTCCTGTCTAACAGGTTCACTATCTCCTTTTCTGGAAACCTGTGCAGAGTAGAGGCAGAATCGAGGCTTTGCAAGAGAAGAGACCCAACCTCCCCAATTTCCCAGGTCTTCAAATGCAGCCAACAAAGGGACTTATTTTGTTTGGTTTGAATTGGGAGCTCACAAGTAGCTGTGTTCAAGGCTCAGGAATCTCCCCCTGGGAGAGCTCAGGGAACCCTATGAGGCATCAGGGATGGAACCAAGTCAGCTGCATACAAGGCAAGTGCCTTCCCCGTTGTACTATAGTTAACTCCCGAAGAAGAGGTTTTGAAGTAGAGCCACCAGGCTGTGCTCTGGAAACACCCTCTATTTTGGGGAAGGGACCCGACTCACCGTGACAGGTAAATGATCAAGGTGGGAGGACTGGGAATGGAGGTGGTCATCCATTTGGAGCTGCATTAGGGTGCTTTGGGCTTGTATTTTCATCAGAAAACTCTGAGTTCTTGCCCAAATGCAGCCATCCTGTTGCCAACCTCCAAAACTGGTCATACTTAGTCTTCCTCTGTCTACTCCCTTAATAGGGAATAAGATAGCTCAGCCAGGAGGGGTCACTTCACCCATCTCCTGCCTCCTTGGAGAGGAACTCACCATGGCCTTGATAGAGGAGAGAGTTTCTGGCATTGTCCTCATCTTTCCTCCCTAGAGCGGCAGGAGATGGACATGGATGGAGGATGTGGGATTCCTCAGTGAATAAATCGGTCACTGAGTCACAAAAAGCAACTTGCTCCACCCTCTCCAACTCCCAAACTAACGTTAAATGTGCTGGAGGTGTTGCAACAGGAGGCAAACTTGGGCAGGAAGGGATAGAAAATTTCAGGGCAGTTTGAGAACGAGATTTGAATGTTGTGCATCTAATGAAAGACTCTATTTCGGCATTGGAAGCAAACTCACCGTCTTAGGTAAGGACCTTGCATTGTAAGCTTGGAGGGCTCTGCAAAGAGGGTGGGAAAGATCAGGAGACAGAGCAATAGAAAATTTCAGGAAGTGGAGAGGTTCTAGAAATTCTAAGTGGAAACCTCTGAAAACAGAGGCATCCTCTTCCCAATCCCAACTCCTGCTAATTCTGGGGTTTTGGATGCTCTTGTGGAACAACTAGCCACTGCACTTTGGAGGCTGGATGTGGCTCTCTATCCTGGTTAAGACATGGGACATCTCCCCATGAGGCAGAGTCCTGGGCCCCTGCAGTTATCTCATGCTAACCTGATGTTTTGGAAACTAAAATGACTCCCACCTGGTATAAGGAAAAAGGGGTGGTTGGGGGAACTGTGTCTGTATCTCTCAACTGTAACTCCTCAATCCACATTCTGCTTCCTTGCTCTCTTGGCCTCATTCTTCCATTTGGGTACATATCCCCCCTCCTGTTTTCACTGAGTCAGGATGAACCTCTCCCAGTGGGATCCCATTAACTTGGAGTCAGGAGTCCAGGCAGAGGACAGTGCTCATCCAACTCAGGGAACTGAGACTTACCCCCAAGCTGCAGCTCTGCAGGGTTACACCCTTGCCATCTGCCGCTGTGTTCCTATAATTCACCCCTGCACTTTGGGTTAGGCACCAAGCTCACTGTAACAGGTAAGGAGGCCTCCATTTGTCACTGGGGGGGGGGGGCAGTATTTGTCCCCAGGGATGGAGTCTTGTAAGGAGTGGAAAGGAAGAGTGGGGTTTCCTGGCTCCTGAATGGTCCAGAAGCTTCTCCCATTTCCCTACTGTGCTAAGCTCTGCTCAGGCTACTACTGTTCCCATGCTCAAGCTCTGTGCTTTCTCATACTTCTTTTCTCTTCTCCAAGACTCTTCTCTCTTCTCTCAGTTCTTTGGGTAGGTGTGTGTGGGGGGTTACTTCACTTTCCCCTTTTTCTGTCTGCTCTTTTCCATTTATCACATCCCATTCCGACTCTCTCTGCACCATCTATTCTGTTTTGTTTTGGTCAGACCCAGCAGCGCTCTGGGGTTACTCCTGGCTCTGCATTCAGAAATCTTTCCTGGGAGGCTCAGGGGACCATATGGGTTGCCCGGAATTGTACCAGGGTCGTCCTGGGGTGGTCGTGTGCAAGGCTATGTGCAAGTCTGTGCTATGGCTCCAGCCCCTGCACCATTTATTTTGTGTGGTGAATTGCTGTCTTCCAGTTCAAATGCTTCCTCTTTCTTCCATCTCCCCCAGCTCATATCTCTTTTCTTCATTCTCTGTCCTTCACCTCCCTGTTTTAGTAGCCTCCCAAGAGTTGTAACGTGTCTACTTGAAGTTTCTGGGGCTCCTGAGGCAATGGGGAGCAGGTTGGTGAGACTGAGGGGATTTAAAGGTGCTTCCAAACAGAAGTCTAGGTCATAGCATCTGCAGAATCCAAGAGGGATCAGTGGAGTCTGAATAAATTAGCACAAGTAGATACTGAATCCATCTTAGCAGTAGATAAGGCAGAAAGAAGGGAAGTGCTCGCAGGAGCACTTGTCTGAAGCCTCAGAACATAGGTAGGAGCCTACAAAATCCAGAGATGCATCATAACTACACTGGAGAGAAATGTACAGACAGGGATTGGGGTGGGGAATGGGCTCTGCTGGGCTGCAGATCCAATCCAGGTTTAGGGATTAGGATTTAGGGGATGGGATGGGGTATGCTAGGCTATGAATCTAGTTCATGCTGAAGGAGGGGTATGCAAAGGCCATTCGAGGTAGACTAGAAGGGAATGTCATAGGTATTGAACTGTACAAATCACCATGATTCAGAATGCCCAGGTTGAGTGGGGTCAGGGGGCATGTGCAGACGTGAACCATCTTGGGCTCTTTCATCTACATAATATGGAACTTTGGCAGCACTTTGAAACTGAGAGTACTCCTTTTCAAAGCTGTGACTCAATTATTCCATGAGAAGTACACATTCCTGTCTCGAATATAGGGAGGACTTGGGGGAGGAAGGAGATGAAGGACATTGGTGGTGGAAGGTTGT